>JAHWFP010210361.1:36560-52135 GCA_023313725.1 Lithobius niger
TACCCGAACCGGTCATTAATCGAAACTGGCCGATACTAAATCCCGACCTTATTACCGATACCAAATCCCCCAATAACATTTAAAAACCTACTATTTATATCGCCTTTTGAATCTTAAATGTTAGGCTGTCTGAAAACCAGGCTTTGAACCTATACCTTTGATAAAGGCTCAAAGGGCATAGGATATACCTTTGATGACCTATAGCTGTCGACGCTTCAATAAGCCTCAATGATTTTCACTTTTAGTCGTATGCATGGAGTAGCGAATGGAAGCGTTTTTGTTTTCTCTAAGTAGCTAACATCCAGTTAGCAATGAATTTCTGTTAATTTCTACGAGTTCACAGGACTGTCTGTCTGTATATATGCAAATAAATGGTCGCACGCACATTTTAACGGCCCGATTTTCTTCGTCATCCTATGGTCAAGCAACGCCGACAAGACATTATATACAAATAAAAACATAAATCAAGCACCAGTAGCCAGCCGCGCATGGTGCTAAACAGCCAACAAGCGTGGGCCGACCACTTAATTCCGCTACCTTGACGCCTGTTTAATGCCAAACCCGCTTCTGTTTTCTCACTCTCTGTCTATTTCACCTTGCTTTGTTGGTCGCCACACCTTGTTGCTTCGCCATCATGCAGATTAATAACATCCCTCGGGTAGGGTTCGGCTGCTGCCTGCCTAGCGAAAAGGAATAAAACAGCTCATGCATGTCCTCGCAATTTACGGCCATTTAATTTGAGGCAGTTCGCGGTCGGCACAATGGAGACCCCCAACTCGAATTGTCTTTACTTCTCGAAAAAGGTATATCGAAAACAGCCTCACGCGGGACAGAATATTAGAATGAAAATAATAAAGGGCGAAACAGTCACGTTGTTGAATCTTGTTTGTAAATAACTCGGCCTAGGTTATAGTCCCCGACGAGGGGGGAGGGATAATCGTCTAACTGGAAAATCGCATAATTGGAAGAACGTATAACGGAAAACAGTATAACGGAATATCGTCTAACAGGAAATTCGTATAACGGAAAAGCGTCTAGCTGGAAATTCGTGTAGTGGAAAATCGTCTAATATCCCTGCCTCGCTCGCGCTGCCGCGCTCGCTGCGGCTATACATATAACATCAAAAACCTCAGTTAGACGTTAATCCAGTTAGACATTTATCCATTATACAATTATCCATTATACGATATTCCGTTTAGATGCTTTTCCAGATTTTTTATTTAAGCCGCTTTTAGACAATTATCCCATTAGACGATTTTCCAGTTAGACGTTCGTCCGACGCCCCCCCCCCCCCGACGGGGCCAAGAGGAATGCGCTAAGACTAACAAGGGTCAAGAGTTATCAAGTGTAGTGACTCACCCTGCCTCAGCTCTTACCAACGTCAATATTGGATGACCTGATGCTGGGACCGATGACCCAGCATCTTGATTCCCTTGAGCTGAGATTGGATGAAGATCTGAAATGTGCCCTGCTTCTTTTCTCTTACATTCACTTGCTGTATTATCAGGCAATAATGTATCGTGAGCGCAAACCAATCGTACAGCTCGTGGATTGACTAGGCCAATCTATTGGTAGTATTAGGTCACCACAATAATGTATTCAAGCCCCCACTCCATCCTAGTCCTCCATACATGTAAGTTACTTTTGGCCTTTTAACTAGAAATTGTTACTATTATTTTTCCCCTAATTATCTGCAGTCCTCCCCACTTCAGTCATCACGTCCTTGTAATCATTCTACCACTAACCATCACATAATATATAAATTATTTGGTAAAGTCTTGGCAGGCAGAGCGAATGTAGAACATCATTGACCATTATAAATAACTGAATCCAAACCAAATATCTATTTATTACTAATATTCTTATACATTAAACCAGCCCCACACCTTAGTCATGTCACGTTAGGGTCGCCCACTCCCCAAACCTATACACAAGTTAGGCTGGGGTGAGGGGTAATCGTCTAACGGAAAATCGCATAATTGGAAGAACGCATAAAACAGTATAACACTATAACGGACAATCGTCTAACACGACATCCGTATAATGGAAAATCACACGAAATTCGTATAATGGAAAATCGTCGAATGTCCCTGCCGCGCTCGCTGCGGCCACACATATAACATCAAATACTGCAGCAGTATTGTTGCCCAGTTGACGTTTATCACTTTATACGATTGTTCAGTTAGACGTTTCTCCACTATACGCTTATCCATTATACGATATTCCGTTTCGATTATTTTCCAGAACTTTTATTTAGGCAGATATTAGACAATTAACCCATTAGACGATTTTTCCGTTAGACTTTAGTCCGACGCCCCACAGGCTTACACATTTAGTAGTTCTAACAAGGCTTAAGAAGCTTTGCATTTCTCCGTCCTGGCATGAGATAGCGTTCATGTTCCTTTGTCCTTGCTTCGTCCGTACATTGACCAATTTAATTGGCCGAAGCAGATGACGTAGGAACACAATAGCCAATCAGAGCTTTATGTTGGTATTAGTCCTCGCTCGCGTACGTTATTAATAATGTAGATTGTTATTTTTTTTTTGCGGAATATTTTTTTAATAGTGTAATCTATATAATAATTCTGGAAGACGGGCGAAAAAAAAAGGGTCGACAATATTAGAAAAGGAAAAGGCCACGCAAGGTGGGTGGTCGGCAACAGTAAGAATCTAACAATCGCTTTATTTCCTCAAAGATATATTCAAACGTAAATGCTTGGAGACTGGGTGCGGAAAAGGGGTACGGCCGTGTCGTGCTTGGGATCGCTGATTGAGTGAGCGAAGCGAACGAAAATCATTGTTTTTGTTAGCCAGTATGCGCAAAAATCTGATTGATCGGGTTTCCATTTTTTTGGTAGATTTCCGTTAATGGCTGGGTTTGCATCTAGTGTAACATAAAAAACACAATGAAGTCAGAATCGTTTTAGAAGTATTTTTGCTCGAATACTGAATTCCAGATCTGTGACTGTATTATTACAATTCCAGATATTTCGGGAGTAAAAAAACATAAAGAGATCCACGGAATGGAAGCTCTATATCCGCGACTTCCTACTTTGGCTCGATTCCCTGGCTTGCTCGCTTCCAAATCCCCGTCGATAGATCCCTGCCATCCCCAGCAGCTACTTCTATCGTTCTCTCGAAACGGGACGATGATTCGGGAAAAAAAATAATGTTATTGATCGGCTTCTCGCGTTCAACATGACACGGCCGCGGCATTTAATCGATGACACACGATTCCCATGATTCCCTGCCTTCCAATCCAACCCCAGCAAGAAAGGCACGAGGTCTCTAAAACGCCCGTTCGCTTTATATAATGTACGCCGAACTCACTCGTTTAGCCGATTCGCGTTATTGACCACGTCAACTGGCGTAAGTAAGCGGTACTTACCGATAATGTATCATCTGATACGAGGAAGTAAACATCGCAACGGCAGACCCATAAAGCCTACTTACGCGAGTGGCAGCCTCGTCTAGTAGTTTCAATAATTTGCCGCTTTTTCCAAGCAAAGCAGTTGTTTAGAAATACGCCGAGACAACTCACAATGTCGGCCGATTGGTTGAATTTATTTTTCAGTGGGTTTCAACCAGACATGACTCTAAAGAATTATGAAATTTTGATACTTGAGATCTATGTGAGACATTTACATGCAAGCTCAGTCTGGTCACCCCACCTTCTTAAAGACATTGATTTTTTTATTAATCTTCTTGAATGATGATAATAACTATTGTTGTGTTCATGGTGTTTGATAAATTTTGATATTTGAGAGCTACATGAGACATACGCTCTTATATGCAAGACCGGTCTGGTTACCCCACTTTCTGAAAGACATTAATTTTTGATTGATCTTCCTGAATGATGCCTATAACTATTGTTGTGTTCATGGTGTATGATAAATTTTGATATTTGAGAGCTACGTGAGGTCTATATGCGGATAGGCAAGCCCGGGCTGGTCACCCCGCCTTCTTACAGACATTGACATTGTTGAATCGATCCAACGCAGTTGTACTAGAACATTAATAGATGTAGCAAGTATAGCGTAGCGACTAAATGCCATAGGATTAGAATCTCTTGAATTAAAAAGACGTGGGGGTGGGTTCAAGCATTTTTTTTCGAGCTTAGTTACAGTGACCATCGACGGACGAAGAGGCACTCCTCCCGGAAACCAGTGGTAGCTCGTTTCAAACTATACTGTTTTAAAAATCGTTAAAAAATGGCTGTCTAAAACATTTTCGTCTCAGGGATTTAAGCTAAGATGGCATGTCTTTCGTGTTCCACTTTGCTTTTGTGTGCAAATAAATTTTTGTTTTTGGTTCTGTTTAAAATCATGGAAACCCCTTGCCCAACGCATAAAATTCGATCCCAGGGAATTCGGTCCCAATACAAGGAAAAAAGGCCACCTACGACAATTTAGTACTAAGCTATGTTAAAATCTATGTAAAAAAAAAAAAAAATAAATAAATAAATAAATAAATAAAACTAAATGTTGTGAGCAATGGGAGTTAAAAATCAATGAATTCATTTCTGGCCAAAGTTGCAACTTTCTTCTGGTCAAGAATTTATAGGGTTGGGTAGTAGAATTTGTAACTTTATAAAGTCCCTATTGAATGAAACGTGCTACATTCATTCCTACTAGTTCCATCCGAGTTTTCAGAGGGCGCCACGCGTTCCATCTCGTAAGTTTTGCGCATTTTCAGCCCAAATCAAAAGCAAACTAAATTACAACTGAACTCAGCTAAATAATAATTACTTATTATTACTTATAAATAATCATTAAATACAAGCTAGTTTCGTGTAATTTAGTTTTACTTTAGGCTGAAAACTGAGTAGAAATTCCCACTTAAACCTCATGGCGCCCTCTATAAACTTAGACGGAATTAATCTGAGACATTTCAGCAGGGGGTCTCAGTCACAATTCTCCTCCCAAACCCTATACATTCATGGTATGGTGTATAGTCATTGTTGCAGTTTGAACAATTCAGGCTGTGTATTTCGTCAGGAGTTCTCCCCTTTCTGTCCATACACGTACGGACTGTTTCGTAAAGGCTTCTCTTCTACCTTGCGTTTGAAGCCAAACAGAAAACCTGTTGTATTCTATTTCGCTCTTTCTGGCATATATTAAAAAAAAAAAAAGCTGCATCAGTTCATTGGCGCCTCTCTCCTTTTAACTGAACTCCATTTACAAATTAAAGAAGAAAAAAAACAGGTAAACTTGTGGGATTTGGGTTTTAAAACTGGTCGGATTTAGTTTTTGGCCTACAGCTGATATACGTACTGCATACTGAAATTGTCAACACTGGAATTCGAGGCTCTCTTGCATGCGATAAGACGGGTCAAATGAAAACTGGTTTTCTAGTACTTCTTTGGTGACCAACCTTTCCCCATTTATTTACAGAAATGCAAACATGCCACTCCGCCGAGTTTTTTTTTGCGGGGTTGAATTTTCGTACGGATTCTACTTTACCCGCGACCGAATAGCCGCACTACCTGTAATTTTGGGACCCAATTTTCGGTAACCAAATTGTCACGGACTCTATTAACCAACTTAAAACCCACAAAACAGACTAGGACGTAGAATGAATGTGGGCAATTTGGAATGACTCAGTCAATAAGTACGAATGTTACCCTGAAGACAGACTGACAAACAGGTAGATAGATAGACAGATAGTTCAGCAATATGCAAGCTCGGTCTGGTCACCCCACCTTCTTAAAGACATTGACCTTGTTGAATCGGTACAACACAGGTGTACGATAACATTAAAAGGTGCATCAACTTTACCGTAGCTATGGGTGACAAGATGAAAGGAACTTTGGTATATTTCGCACCGCGTGTTGTGGCGATTATTGGTACGTGCGACGGCTCCTCCACACCAATACCACAGTTAAGGGTCTAGCTAAGCTTAATAACAACGGGTCAAGCCCGTTGGGTGAATTCCAAATTAAAACTAAGCAAGTGGAATACGGCAAATAAATAGTCGCGGTTCAGTACCAGTGATGTTTTAATTATGAATTGGAGCGATAATCACCTCATGCTCGCCTAACTTATGGGGGTGACTCTTGTCTTGGGTTATGGCATTAAATGGAATGCGAAAAATGAAAGGCCTACTCGGGGTCAGATAGAATTATGATGTATTTCGGGCTATTATTTGGTTTGAATGGCTAATTTGGCGGCTATGGGTTGCAGTGATACACTTAACTGGCAACTGGATTGGTCCTGGTTGAATTTAAGTTGGGAGAATTGGGGCAAAAGGGGAAATATTTCTGATTACTAAAGCCGAAATTAACTTTGAATGTGGGCCTATGGGAGGATTTACACCGAATTATTCGGAGCACCGGGCAGACGACCAAGCGAGCTCGAACCATTACAGTTAGTGTCATACATTAATTACAGGCAATTTGTATGCTACATATTGTTGACAATAATTGATCACATAGCATCACATCAGCTCACAATGAATATTTAATTTTGAAATGACAATGGATCGTTACAATATGACGTCATGTGGGCTTACGGCTTGGTAGCTTTCACAAATGACGTCATCAGAGCAACTTCGCTGGGATGGCATAATCTTTTGAGGCCCGGAAATAAACTCACAACAGTGTCGTAAGAAAAAATAATAATTGCTCAATTCGCCGTCAATCGCGATGTGGCAATTGCTTCACTCTAGGTTGTTCTATCGTGCTTTGTGTTCAAATTTGTAAATAATTTTTTTAAGCGCTTAAAAAAAGGCTTTATTGCATTACGTACACGTCAATTGCTTGACTTCTCCGTTAGAGACACACTCTAGTATAGAGTAGCGTCGTGTGACGTCATATTGCCTACAAGAGAGATAACTGCAAGGGGTACTTGATTATAATGGAGGGTTAAACAACGGCACTTCTAGTGAAGGTAGGCTTTGAGAGCGGATTTCATAGGCTTAAAAAAACATTGTTTTCTCCAATCTCTTATGCTGCTAAGTTGTAATCGGAAAAGAAAAGATTCCCCTTGTTTTTTAAAAATCTCAGCAACTGCCAACAAATCGACAAAAATCGTGCGTTATAGGCCTAAGAAATCCGCTCTAACAGCACTGGCTTCAGTAAGACGGCCCTTCTCTTCCCTCCAGTGACCCTTGTAGCTAACCGAGTTACTGGCTCCAACATAGAGTTATATACAATAATACTACGTTGTGTCACTGCCCTATAGGGTTGCAATACTCAACGCATCCTTACGCGGGTGTGCGACGTCATATTCACGAATCCGCCAAAGTAGCCCGAACAGCCAATCAAAATGCTGCAAGGAAGCACGTGCAGATTTGTACAAAACGGAGTTTTAAAAAGTAAAGTCTCGCTGTTCACGTTGTTAGCCGACGAAAAAAAGCATTTACTTTAGTAAAAAAGCAAACTGTAATAAATGGAGATTAGGTCGTTTTTTTAAATAAATTTTCGTTTATCGAGGAAGCCAACAGTCTCATTTTATAGACGCGCTTCCTTGCAGTTCTCTGATTGACTGGCTTCGATTTTTCCGGTGTAATATGACGCCACAAACGCCAGCATGGCCGTATAGATTGCCGTCTCCTTTCCCGCAACATGGCTTCTTCCTTCGTTTAATCCTTGGCCTGACCCGGAAATAAGTTTGTAACGTGAAAAATGGTCTATTGGTGCTTCTTGTCCTACCAAAATTATCGTTCTTCTTTGATATCTTACTTATATGCTCTTTACGAAGTCTGTAATATAAGGTCAATGGCCCCAAGCTCAATAATTGTGGATGTGCCAGGTTGTTCTTTTGCTGTTATCACCAACACATGATGCGATTCGCAAAAGGTTCCGAAATCCTAGAAATCCTCGTCTTTGGAGCGTTCTTGTCATCCTTTGGTGTTATTGACCACACGGCACGTTCGTCTATAAATACCAAGTCGCGTGACACTTGGAACGCCGTCTACTCTTTTCTCTCTTTCACGCGGGCGCGCATGTTGCTGCACAAATCGTTGGACGCAAACAACTCGAGAAAAGAAAGAAAATGAAAGGGGAGAAAAAAAAGCTAGGAAGAAAAATCCTCATCCTCCGTGACGCCTGGAAGCAGAAGTTGACCGATGGTCGGTCAGAACTGATGATAAACAAGATGACGGGAAAGGATAGACGTGTGACGTCGTATAATGTCTAGACTCCTTCACTTAAAACTACACGTTCGCTCATTTGCATTAAGGAATAACAATTCATCATCGTTAATTTGTATGCCTGGTGGTATAACGTTTCTTTATTAAAAATCAAACAAAACACACACACAAAAATTCGGGATCGAATTGGCAGGTGGGTTAAACTGACAACCTGCAGTTGAGTGAAATTGGCAAAATTGGTCGTTGATGGCATACTGGCAGTGGGCAGTTTGGAGCAATTGTCAGTTCGCAGTTGTAGTTAAATTTGCAGTTGAGTTGAAATTGTCATTTGTTGGAGTGAAGTTGGCGAATGGGTATAATACAGTTAGCAGTTGGGTTAAACCTGGTGGTTGGGTTCAAATTTGTAGTTGTGCTGACACATCGTGACAAAATTGGCACTCGTTCGTCGGGTTCAATTTGACTGTTCGCGGTTGGTTCAGATTGACAGTTGGCATTCTTCACCAAAATTAATTACATAATTTGTTTAATTACATAAATTTGACTTCATGATAGTCAAACATTATATAAATTTGTCTTACAAATAATCTTTTAATTTTGTCTTTCACTATAAAAAAAATACTCAATAAAAAGTACTTATAAAGAAAGTACTGCCCAGCGTCAGTGAATTAATTCACAACTTATTTTCATATATGATAAGGCCTAGTGCCCATGTATATAATGTGCGCCCAATATATTTACCTGGCGAAATACCACTTTAAAATACGATTTAAGACATTTTAACTACGTTGTAATTTAAGCATGTTAATGTTCTTTTGCATAAATTCTAAACAGCCATTTATAATTCTTTTGTGTGTGTGTGTGTTTACAAATCCACTGTTTTTTTTTTTTAACTTATTAAAAATTCTCCGTATTCACTTTTCTCACAAACATAAAAGGCCAAAAAAAAAAGGCCCGGTTACAACATTACTTTCGAATAACTGTCAAATTTTGGACAAATGTATTGCTACCCGGAATTATCAGGTTTTTAATTCTTTCTCTTTATTTTTTTTTCCTTTTCGTTTTCTGAGAATCACCATGCCTCCATTTCTAGTTAAAACGCCCTCAAATTCTCATTCAGGCGCCGATGTCTTCGTTAAGTGGTTCTTCGTTCATTTTTGTAATTTTTTCTTTTCTTTCTTCTCTTGCAGTGTGTCTCTTTACGGCGAAGTTAGCGCCAGGGGCAATTATTCAGGCGTTTATAATTTCCGTTTTTTTTTCCCCTTCCATTCCTCCCTTTCTTTTTCTCTGCTGCTTCCACTTCGTCTCCGCGCCTTTTAGGCTTCTTCACGTTTGATGGCTCACAGCCGGAAAAGTTAGAACGTTTCTCTACTTAGCGCTACGCACTACCGGAAATGACGTAACTGCCCATATTGTTCGTATAGTTTAGCCAGATGAGGCAAAAAAACAAGAATGTAACGGGGAAAATGTTACTTCCAAACACGTCGCTTGTAGAGCAGTGAAAATAACGTCGTATTATTATATAACTCTATGCTCCAGGCATTAATTGGGCTAGTAATTGAATGGGCTCTTATTAAATAATTTTAATTTTCTGATATTCCTACAAATTTTTGTTGTAGCTTATTGGCTATTGCAATAGGGCAGTGACACGACGTAGTATTATTGTGTATAACTCTATGGTGGAGCCAGTAACTGGGTTAGCTGCAAGGAGCACTGGAGGGAGAAAGGAAGATCGTCTTATTGAAGCCAATGCTATTAAGACTGGATTTCTTACGCCTATAACGCGCGATTTTTGTTGTTGGAGAAAACAACGTTCTTTTAAGCCTAAGAAATCCGCTCTCAAAACACTGTCTTGACTAGAATTGCCGTTTTCCCCTTACATTTTAATCTAGTGCACCTTGTAGCTATTACCTCCAAATGGTGTCTCATAGCCAATATGACGTCACTTGACGCTGCTCTATATTATTCTTTTTGTTTCGAGAAGAGTTTAAGAAATATATGATAACAGGTGCAAATCTCTCGAACTGCCCTTTCATTAGCCTGATATTGACGTCGATCGCATACCATACTTTCTTTCACTGAACACTGAAAAAGAAATAACTTGTGGGCACCATGTGATACCGAAGGATGGTAGTAAATCCTATTCAATTTTACGTGCTTTTTATATACACGACAATAACTGAACGGCCTTCAGTTACACTAATATTGACGTCGATTGCACACCATGCTTGTTCTCTCGCTAACTTAGTCTGGATTGGTCAGCCGTAGGCCTTTACGAATGTTAATTAAGCAGCCAATAGAAATTAAAATAGGCTCGACATTAAAAAAGGAAGTTTCAAACTGTGGGTGCGATTTCCGTTTCCAGATTTAAACATTTATTGCATTGGTTCAACTCTCCAAGCAATTTTTTAAAATTTAATTTACTTTAATTTATTGTGTTAAGATAGCACCACAGGAACTAAAATGAATGCAGTTGTGTATGTGATACAAGTATATCACAAAGTATGATGCAAGCAACAAATAAAATAAACACATCGTATAATCAAGTCGATCAGTTACAAAGAATAATTACAATAACTAAGCAAAAAACGGCTTCACCGTTTAGAAGAAAAAAAAAACATTGGAGCTCGTATCTCCATACTCACAGCCGTGAAGGTCCACGAATAAAAACGGATTAGAGTTCACTCGAACGCAATGAACTATAATTTGAACTCCAATACCAGGGAACAAGGACTACTTTTAAATCCAGCAATGCCGTTACGGAGATAATCGTAATTTGAATTTTGCGTATTGTTGTGCTCAAACAATCGGCAAATTGTTAATAAATTTCTCTCGCCATTTGGCGAGTGGTGATTGACATTGGGGAAGTGTGTCGATACAATCAGCGTAAGGGGTGGGGGGGGGGGAATTTACGGGCAAATTTGTGAATTTTCCTTTTTACTTTCTATTTTGTCATTGTTGGTTTACGTTTTGTTGACCTATAACATTTATTTTATAGGTAAAATAGCTTTTTTTAAGTAGCCTATATTGTGTTGACTTGACATATAGTTGTCGCCCAGAACTGCCACTATACCGCCTGCATACGCGTCGGTTGGTAAATATATAGTATGGGGTTCGTACACGACCTTGAATTCATTGAAAAAAAACCTTAAATTTGATAAACCAAAAATTCAAGGCTTGAAAAAACCTTGAAAATTGAAATTGTTGTTGTCGGAGCCTTAAGAACGGGATTGGATTTTGCCAGTGTACTTATACTTTGTTTGGAATGAGGTTATTAATGCCATAAAAACTATATTAATTTAGGGTTAAATTTAATAAATCAATAGAAATAATTTGTCATTCGAACCCGTATCTTCTGTGAACAATGCTGCCCTCGGATTGGACTTCAGACAGAAAGGGAGAGGTGCAGTGCAGTGCAAGTCGTTTTGCCAGAAGGGGCAGCTGAACAAATACAGTTCCGAAGGCTGTTAGTTTCTGTATTCCTCTTTCCTCCTTGTCCATGTCCATGGGGGGGGGGGGGGGGGCGAAGAATGGAGGCAGGGTTGGCAAGGTATTTACCAGGAGTAGGTTTTTACCAGGTTTTTACCGCCCCGGGATAAACTACTTTTCCCCAGTTAAAGACAAAAATAGGTGTATAACGTGTAAAATATAATTATAAATTAGTTTTAAAAATTAAATAGTGTAAAATATTATTAAAAGAGTCTTTAATTCAAAAGATGAGATTTAAAATATGTTTGCTGATGTAATGTTTACACAGGAAAGTGCACATAATTCCCCGGGGGAATTTCCCCCAAATCAGAAAGACAAACCAAAACCAAATACTGTACTATAATTGGGATTCCCCTTAATTTATGAAAATTTCTATGTTAGTAGTTTCACTACATTCTGTTATGGACTTGAATTTTCGTTTCAAATAGAATTACTAAGCAAGACTAGTTGTGTTAATGAGCTGTTAGGCTCCAAACTTTAAAAAGGCATGTAATAAAAAAATAATTATAAGAAATAACATTTTCCCCATTTACCAGGTTTTTGATGGTATTTACCAGTGCCCTGTCCAAAACGGGAAATTGCCAACCCTGAAGGGAGGACATCATGTTAGCCATTGTTTATGACGGTTTACCTTCCTACTGCAAACTAAGAGCATAGTAGTGCCAACGTTGATGACATAATCCTTACAAAATACTGGAATTATTTACTCCCAGCACCATTTTTCTCGATGCTCCACATCAAGTATGGCCCCAAAGTTTTATTTACTTAATTACCGTTAGTCAATCCCTAGCTAAAAATATTGGGAACTTTATTTACTGCGTCCCGCACGTAAATGATCCTTTGTGCACCTGCAATAACCATGACGTTTCATTGCTTCCGGTTGTGACGACACAGTTTTTGCGTTAATGCTGTGACGTGACCCGCAGTTCGACTACTAGGCCAGATGTCGGTTCCGTGTCGTTTACGTCATCACGAGAAGAAGAGGGCGGAAGCGACGCAGAAGTATTACCACGCGGAATCTCGCGACGGCAGCAGGCGGACACATGAGTGCGCGTGGCTGTTATTAAGGGAGGCCGAATGTTGCTTTAAACGGTAATTTTAAGATTCGATCGTGCAAACAGTCTTGAAATTGGTTGTAAGTTAGCATTGAAAAGCCTTGAAAATGGTTTGGTCTGTTATGTACGAACGCACTCTGCCTCATCGTGCATTCATAGTGCCTCTACACACTCTATTGTGCTTTGCTCATAATTCCTTATGTTTCCAACACAAACAGTAAAAACTTAAGTTCCACCATTGTACTTAGTTATGTCCGGTTTTCTCGAATACGTATATATTGAGGGTCAAGGTTAAATATTTAATCTACCTCATCATTCAGTCAGACACTATTAAAAAAGCCATTAAGTTATTTCACGCTACTTGTGATCTACGTCATTAAAAACGTACGATTTGCGTGTACCTCTACTCCTCCTCCTCCTGAATTAAGGCAACTGCAAACCTGGCTAATAAAAGAAGGCGTATAAAATCACACTTCGGATATAGGCTTATTATCATTTCTGTAACTTGATTATTTTTTCCCTCAAACACCGTGTTAAACTACTTTCATGACATGAGATTCGATCAAGCCAACTAATCAGAACGAAATCAACTAAACGATATGAAGCATTCATCGACGCCAACAAAGCGAGCGAGCGAGGCGAACGATACGGCTATTTCAGCTTAGAAGACAAACGAGCTAGTTTTACGTGACGTCACATCCCGGCGAAGTAGGTTTCCTCGTAGGCGGTGAGGGGGTGACTAAACGTCAGTATAACTTACCAACAGTTTTAGCATTAGATTTAGGCTACGACGGAAGGAAGTATAATTAGAAAATTGCCATATTCTGGCCGACACAGCCAGGACATTTTAAAAAAAGTGTTAAATTGTCTGGCTCATGATGTGATTCGGGGACGCAGACTTGTATCGGCACGGAGTCACGTTAATTCCGGGATTTTGTTAAATATTGGGGGGGCGCGCCCCTCGCCCTCAGTGGGATCCGGAATTACAGTAACTCCGGTTTATTAATTTGCTTTAAAAGTGTTTGAAATAGTCCGGAATTGTGGTAACACGGAGTTACTCTAACTCTTGTCTAATTTGACAATAATATGGTTGCGGTTTCTGATGTCATATGTATAGCCGCAGCGAGCACGGAGGCGCGAGCGACGCAGGGATGTTATTTACGGTAATAATTCCTGTTCCCTTGCAGGCTTCCATAATTCAGAAAAATGAAGAGTTAGGGTAACTCCGTGTTACCGCAATTCCGAATTATATCGGACACTTTTAAGGCAAATTAAGAATACGGAGTTGCTGTAATCCGGGTTCTACACACGAGTCAGTATTTTTAAAAAATCTCAGAATTAACGTGACACCATGTCGATACAATTCCGACGCCTCTACATTTTAAGAATCTTCCAGCTCCCAAACCGTATACGGATGACGTTAGTAGGAGCGTCATGCAATAAACGATACGACGTGTTTGCCGGAAATTAGTTCAGGCCGACGTTCCATATTCCGCAAACAAAATAACGAAAAAGCCTCGTCTGGTTTTGGTGGTTACTAAGTAGTGAGACGAAGTGGCTGTTTGAGTCACACGGGGCGATGACGTCAATAGAGCTTCAGCACCAGTTTCTTCGTCGCTCACTCGTTCGTATAGTCGTTAGTATTAAGAGTTCGCGTTCTTCGAGCCTTCATTTAGCTCTCGCGCAAAAGCAAGCGGGTACCCCCCGCCCCCCCCCGCCCCCCCCCCCCCCCCCAATCATTTCTCTTTTCGGGCTTCAAAGATCAATGTCAATGTTGCTAATGCGCCATTAAAAACAGAGCGCGCTTTCCGGAGCTGGGAGAAGGCCACGAAGCCTGGTGCAAGCCGCCTCCACCATTGTTGTAGGCCCGTTTTGATTAAGCCATTAACTGCACCGCTGCTGATGCCTGCTAGAGATAAAACCTGGGCTGGCTGGCTGGCTGGATCATGGGTGCACCGGGAAACGGATGAACCCCGCTACAACGAAGGGAATGAGCGAATGACGAACTTAAACGAAAGCCATTCTCATTATAGGCGGAAGGAGGAGGAGGAGGCGAGGTTGTTGGAAGAGACTTGGAGTCATCATTCCCTGTTGGATGGTTCGTTCGTTCGGTTGCCAGTCTGCCAGGGGCCTAAATGGCCTATCTCACTTAACAAAACCAGGAAACTGACCTTTTAAAAAGGTTTATAGCGGTTTCGGGTGACGTTGAAAACCTTTACGCGCCACGGAAATGCAATTGACCTATAGTTACTTGAACGTTAAAGTATTGTAGCTAGGCGTGCAGGCAGACGATTAAATTGTTGTTTATATTTCGACACCCAAGAAGGACGATGTCTTCCTCAGAACAACGTGAGCGTTTCTTTTTTAGACTTTACCACATCACATCACACATATATGAAAATTCCGTTTGTGTTTCGACATCTAGCTGAAGCGCTGTGATCCTTTGACCATATTTTTAATTGTGGAGCCATGGGCCCCATTCGATTCCACCAATCGCACCCATGACCGCCAAGATAATTCCTAAAATAATCAAGAAATTATGTGTTAACGTGAATTCAAGCAGCCAAAACGAACAAATTATTCGTAGTAACATACTTTTTTCCAATTGCCAATTAGGTTTTCTTAGGATGGAGAGGGACCTTATAAATTCCAAGGATCTTGAACATGCTACAATGTACATGAACACGAGCGCATTTCCGGCGCTTTTCTCTTCCCGAGCGGACATGGCTGAGCCGAGTACATGCTTGAAGCTGCGGTACGCGGTCCAGGTTACAGAAACACACTAGCATAAAATCAAAAATCATACCCTAAAACCAGGCCCTAAAAAAAATGAGCGTAACACGGTGGTGCAGAATGTTCTAATACAACGGAGTGCCTGAGTTGTAATCGGAGTTCATTGGTTCGAGTTCCAGTCAAGTCATCTCAATGAAGTGTAAGAACATA
>JAHWFP010210363.1:0-11904 GCA_023313725.1 Lithobius niger
GGTATGAACTTGTGGTTTTCAATGTGACCAGGAACATAATTTTAAAATTTACGTCCACACAACCACAATTTGATTTGTTTGATGTTTTAATTGCTATCCTTGGCAGCATCGCCGTGTATTAACATACAGTTTCTGTAATGTGTGGGAGTTATGCTACATATGGGGTACCTTACGTCGTCCACCCTAGAGATTGTGTATGTGGTAACACCCTAAGTAGGTGGCACTGTAAGCTGCTTAGGGTGAACATATGTACTATCTCTAGGGCTGTAAGCGCCACGTAATGATGTATCTGTGCATATTGTGTGCGTATAATGATCCAACCATCATGCCTTGTGGTCACATGACAACAGAAGTTAATAAAAGAGCTTGCAGCCAAATATTATCTTGGCCGCTCATCTTCAAGCTTTCAACCTGTCTGGTTACTGCTCATGCCACTCTCCTCGTAGGAGGAAAGTTCCATTTACTAAGCGTTTTCGGGATACTGAATGGAATCTTCCATTTCGTCACAATGTTTAGACCGTTCGACTCGCCAGAAGGGAGGGTAAAGTCGTTAGTTCCCTTGTTTCTACCCTCCCTCAAGTGTGATGTTACGCGGCAACAGATAACAGCAAACATGGTTGCATAAAGACAACCTAAACTAAACTAAAAGACAAGGAAATATGTACGAACCATCAGGAGTAAGATCTTTCATTTCATTGCAGTAGTTTCTGCCGCATTTTCCGACGGGCAATATGTTGCTAACGGCTTTTTGTTCATCAGTTTTAGTAACAAATAAAATTAAAGCATTCGCCGTTACGTACGTTGATTCTTCAATGGCGTACAGTAACCCCAGAAATAAAGTCAACGGAAACTCCGGTTCTCTCCCGGTACGTTGCGCATACTCAATCGCCAGAGAACTGGTAATGGTGTTCAAAGTTGTCCACATGATGGATATTCCAATTCCCAGCATGGCCGATCCTGGTACGAGTGTAAGAAACGACGGGTAAAAATTGGCAATCACAAAAAGGAGGATGAATCCTGTCGCCATTAAGAGTGAGCCCTTGTACCCAGTGTTTTTCATCAGGTAATTAGGAAGAAACAAGCAGGTTAACAGTTGGACCACGTAGTTAATAGTCATACACCATGCACCCAAACCATCTTGTGGATACAACGAACTTATATTGCACGCAAATAAAACGTAGGTGAAGGACATAAACATGGCCGCACTGCTGATCCCTAGGAAGTTCTTCCAGAAGAAAGACAGAGGTTTGGTTGCTGCGGTTGCGTCACTGAGGGTTAGCGTTTGTTGAAGAGCATTCAACAGGTTCAACATGTTGGTTTCAGCATGTTGTTCAACATGCTGCTCTTCAACGTAGCTGCAATGGTCTGATCGACTCGCTTTTCCCGGCGAACTTTGGTTAACCACATTTTTCTTTCCTCCCTTCAGAGCAGGCTCGCACAGTTTTTGCCACAAGGTATCCGGAATTAATCGACGGTAATTGTTTGGTTAATTTCGTTTGAACCAAGTGTTCAGCCCAGCCAGTGGGCTGCAGGAAATAGACGTTTCCAGCTGTCCCGCCATTTGTTTCACGCAGATACCTCAGCTTATTTTTTTTTTTAATCTGTAATCTGCTAGAACCATTAGCAGCCATTGACCTAGTTTTCCAAAAGTCCGTGGAGGGTATGCTCGTAGTTCTGCGAACAATAGACCTCGTTAGCACTCTCCGGCCTAAAAAAAGGATCTGGGAAAATACACTAAAAACCGTTCGACAATGCTATCACTATTGTTGCAGTCCCCGTAATAGGCCAAAAACGAGCCAAAATGGTCCCCCCTCCCCCGAAGTTCTTTGCAGAACTGTGTGTATACATTGCTCAGCCTGAGTTCACAGAATGTATCTGCTTATTAGGGATGGCAATTGACCTAGTTTCCCAAACGTTCGTGGGAGGTTGCTGGTGGTGTTGTTGTGTTGCTGGTGGTGTTGGTGGCGTTGTTGTGTGGTATGTGAATAATAAGCCACGTTAGTACTCCCCAGGCTCAAATTATGAACTGGGAAAAGCACTAAAAACCATTGGAAAACGCTATTGCATTAGCATTGTTTCACAGTACCCACAATGCCAAATGAATAGCTTAAACCGGGCCAAAATTCTTCTGCCCCTTCCCCCCCCCCCCCATCCCAGTGCTCTCACTGTAAACCTGTGTGTATACATTGCTCAGTCTGAATTCGCAGAATGTGTCTGCTATCACACGGCGATAGCCGTGTATATATATGATTGAAGTCCTCTCTCCAGCAAAACTAAAACTATTAATTTCTCCGGTCCAGTATATTTCGACCAAACTTTGCCAGACAGTAGCTAGGCATGGAAGATATATTTATACCAACCCTTACGCAATTTCGTGCAAGATTAAAGGAAGGGTGCCACACATAAATTTGAAAACTGTTCACTTGTTGTTGTTGTGGTTGTTCTTGTGTGACACGGTTTCAGAAAAAACTGCTGCACCTACTTAAAATGTGAAACATGATCTAAACTAGAAATTTTCTTGGCCTTCATCCTCACAGACACCACTTTTTCGATTGGTCGAAAGTTACGGGACCCTAAACGATCATTTTGATTGTTTTACATTGTTTTAACCATTGTAATTAGGGAACAATGCCACTTAAGCTAACTTCAGATCCATTCTTCGTGCACTTGTTATGTCTTTGATAAAAAAAAAAGTTGATTGTTGAAGGGTAAAATGAAAGAATGGAGGAATGTGATCAGTAGTAGGTGTGTGTTTCAGTTTTGTTGTAATTAGATAGGGGCGCATGACAACAGGTCACGGCCTCTGTGAATAATATAAATGAATGAATGAAAGAATCCGTGTTTCAGCTAAACGCATAAAATTTGGCAGCTAGAAACGATAGAATGGTGTATTTACAGGTTTTTTAAATTGGTTTCGTTCTTTTTTACTTTGATTTACTTTCTTTCACTTTGGTTTCGTTATGTTTCGAATTGCTTTAGTTTCTTTGCCTTTCGGTTTAGTTTCTTTTCGTTTTGGTTTAGTTTCTTTTCGCTTTGCTTTCGTTTCTTTTCACTTTGCTTTAGTTGCGAGATAATTTTGCCAATCTGATAGTTGAAGCAAATTAAACCCACCGACTAATAAATACTTCATATGTTAAATGAAATAGTTGAAAATTGCGCAGTAAGCAATTTTCATATATTCATTTAACCTTCGAACTATTACTCGGTAGGATTAGCTTGGTGAAAGAGCTTCCGTTTGATATCACGACTTCACACGGCCGAAAAGCTTGGCGGGAATCCTTAACAATTTTTGGTTTGGGGTATTGACTTTACAGGAACGGTCTTCAGAAGTTTTAGTGCAAAATCTGACTAATTTCACTACTACATTTATAATTTTCCCACATTGCTTTCCCCTTGCGGTAAGGAATTGGAGGAGGGTGGGGGTGGGGGGAGGTCGACGATATTTCCCACGGGTCGGGGGTTGCAAAGGTTGTGAATAGTGTGACTGAAGGGAGGTATTTCAAAAAGGACGAAATTTGAGTCATGTAATTTGTGTGTGTGTGGCCCCGTATTTTCCCGTTACCTACCCTACATCGCGGCTGGAATGAAGCTTCCCTGTACGACAGTACCGGGCCTTTAGTTTCGTTTTCAGTTGTTTTCTTGGAGCGTCGTGACAGAAATTCTTGAGTTATTACGAATAAATAAAAGAAAAAGAAATTAAGTGCTCGGAACATATTACCGACAGAAAATACACTGATGATTCTCACCGCATTGCTTTTTAAATATGTCGTTCAACTTAATTTTAGCACTAGCCATTTATGGATATTACCGGTATTACTGTATACAGTAAATCATTAATTTAATACGTTTTTAAACCTACATCTTGATTTATTTACTGTAAATTACATTTAGTATTCTCCGTTTAATTTACTTCAACTATCAGATTGGTAAAATTATCTCGCAACTAAAGCAAAGTGAAAAGAAACGCAAGCAAAACGAAAAGAAACTAAACCAAAAGGCAAAGAAACTAAAGCAATTCGAAACATAACGAAACCAAAGTGAAAGAAAACGAAAGCAAAGTAAAAAAGAACGAAACCAATTAAAAACAAAAACCTGTATTTCGTAAATGCAGGCTTTCAGAGCTGAGTTGAATTATTTCAAAGTGGCCAGCAACAATCGACTGGATGCATAAACCTTTGTAACGCGATGCCATAGCTGTAAAAAAGGTACACGGATTACAAACAAAAACGTCAAATGTGCCATAAAAAGGGGGGTAAGGGGGGTGATATGAATGAAATAAAAAATGTACACGGATAAAAATTGATGATTTTTAATTGAAATAATCAAATGTATGTATACAATTGAGAAAATTGCATCTGTTTAAGTGCTGTTGTGCTTCACGAATCGTAGATTTAAAACGTAAAGCACAACAGCCCTTAAACAGGTGAAATTTTCTAAATAATTGTACATTTGATGATTTCAATTAAAAATCATCAGTTTTTATCCGTGTACATTTTAACAAGTAAAGTGAAACTTCAGTCATATAACCCCCTTTTTTACGGCACACTTGACGTTTTTGTTCGTAATTCCATTTGGGATGGAAAGATGGGAGTGACAATCTGAAACCGCGTCACAATATTGTACACTGATCTACAAAAAAAATCACCCCCCATTCTTAACTGAGGGTGGGGGAGGGGGGGGGTAATAATGGCGTCTCGCTTTGAACAAATGTATTACCAACATTATTGAAGCAACTTTGAACCAGCCTTGCTTCATGGTGCTCCATGGTGTGCAGATGTCTATTTGTGACCAGTGTATAATGTCATTGTCCATAATTTGAAAAAGTGTCCGTTCAACGGAAGTGACGTCATCTTGAACGCGACTGAGGGATTTTGGGAGCTAACCAATCTCAGCAGCTCGCAAAGGAGGTTGATTTTTTGCGGAAGTGTGAGCAGGCGCGAGGCACAGTTTATCGACCGATTCTGGCTGGATTATCTACTGACTCTTTCTGCTCTGTTAAGGAAAATTGGAAATTAGCCCATTTTCCTTAATATTATTTCCAGCGATTAATGTCTATTTATTTCTCTCTGCTCTGGACAGAGCCATCAGCCGCGTCGAAAGGTGACGTCGTTTACCTCACAGACACATTTGGAACGTTCTGTTGAAGTTGCTCATGGTAAAGGCGTAACATTAAAATTGGGGCCCGGAGGCCGCAGTACAGTGGAGCCCCCCCCCCATTCTCATAAAAAATTTGAGGCTACAAACAAATTTTAATTAGACCCAGTGAGGGGGGGGGGGGGCAAAGTCGGTGGGCCCGGAATCAGCTGCCTCCTCTGCCTAATTATAGCTACGCCACTGGCTCACTGTATCTGTGCATTGAAGGCAAGATTGGTGGAACGATAGTATGTATAGTAAGGTTGGTCACTCCCAGCTCATTACGTGACGTCACAAGAGGCACGCATACTGTAGCATTTCCGGTTTGACTTGTGCGCGTGTGCGTAAGCTGTTGAACTGTATTGTGACGTCAGCGGAGACAGCAAAATCAACAGCCAATGGGAAAGCAATATGCGAAAAGTTTGGAATCACCCCCCCCCCCCCCCTGATTGAAGGTACCAAACTGTCTTCAGATGAGAAGCGTGTGCATGGTTCGTACACAGGCTTGTCGTTTTGGAAGGACCTGTTCCTGTCAAGGTGGGTAAGCACGCATGCAATCTATCAACTCTCACGAAACTGTAATAGTGGGGGAAAAAAAATAATAATCAACAAGGAAACTTGAAGTAAATAAGCAGACACTATGAGTTTATGGCGTTCAACACGCCAGAAAAATAATAATAATGAAAGAAAAGATCTTCACGGATATTTTATGAAGTACGCATTTAGTTTCGCTTGGTTTAAACTATGAAAATGAAGCTAGAATTGAAGTAATTTTTAATGCGTGCATGTGTTGAACAGTTGTTGAGACAGGTGTAGACCAAATGTTCACTCGGGCGATGCCCGTAATAGTGTGTTTGTTAATGTTCTTAGCATCTTTGTGAACCTCATACTATCTAACCTAGTTACTGCTGATTTTTTTTTAAATGGCCTTTTAACACATTTTTTCTGTTGCTTATAAACGATGGGATTGTGCTGACATCTTTCTCGACTTTAACGAAACATGTGACGAAAATATGGCAAACATCGTGGCTGAGCGATGAGAGTGCTCAAACCTGGTTGCCGGAGGTTTGCGGATCTGATCGAAACCCTGGAAAGGGGATCTTGGCAAAGTCCCCACCAGGACTGCCGGCCGGGGTAGCGTGAGGGGCTACCATGCTCCTTCAGCGGCTATGGGAATTATTCGGGCCAATTCTGGACAATATTTCGGCTCGTACGATGGTCGCAGGTTTGCCGGTTCAAATCCCCGGGTTGGCCCCTTCCTTCACCAGATATTTCTTCTTCTCAAAAAATCTGGTAATGTTCAAAATTGAGCCGGTTCAGCCATACAAGCATTAAATTGCTTCGGCTGACTTAAGGCTCAAAGAATTTAATTATAATAAAAAAAAATGTTGAGAACGCTTAAAGCTATTAGCCGTTACTAGGCTTGTACGTGTTTTATATTTTTCAGTACTACGAATCAGTTTTCTTAGAATTCAAATGATTTCGCAGAAAATATAAATTTCTAAATTCAAGAACTGGGTAGGAATTTCTATTGATGCCCTATAGATTACGTGAAGGAATGAGGAAAACAAGACAAAAAGCGAAAGTCGCACACTAGAAACAACGTAGTAAGAGTAAAGCTACCTTTATCCACTTACGTTTTGTCAAACTGGCGTGAGTGACCCGGCTTCGAACTGGCAACAGGGACGTAGAGGGGGAACCAGCAACTACAAGCTCTCACACTCCTTCCAGCCCTTAGGCTTTGTTCATGGACCGCGCGAAAAGCCTAGAGAGGACGCGTGGCGCGGCGTTTGAAAGGAATTTTGTTACTTATCCGCGTCCGCTTGTTTGTTTACGACAAAAGTTCACGCGGGAAGGCACGAGCAAATCGTTCGTCCCGCACGCGGTCCCCCGATCTGTTTGAGTAGCCGCGCACCGCGTACGCGGGCCACGGGAGCCAGGTCTGTTGAGTTGCCTTCTGGGATAGGAAAATGGCGGACCACGTGTTACCGCTTACGAGTGGCCACTTCGCTGGTTTCCGTGATGCAAAAGCCTGCCCGTAATTTAATAATTGGCACGGATTTGTTCTAATACAACAACCGCCAAGCTACTCGTGCTGTAATATTGTGTGGCTTGCGCCACATTGTCTGATTCGCATTCCGTCGTATACTGTCGAGTGAGCATCGCTTTGCTCTTTAATCTTCCGCTCAAAATGGCCATAAACATACACGCGATTTGGAACTCGCGGGCCGCGGAGACAACCGGGACGACGCTAGAATCACTTTATTGGGGAGGCGGCAGTGGGGCAGTAATTTTAGCCAGGGGGCGAACTGAAAAATTCAACTTTAGCGGTTCCCCCCCCCCCCCACCCCCCCACCCCCAAAAAAAATTCAAAATAACACTCTTGTAATTCATTCTCACACCGAACGTTCATAACTGCTTCAAACCCTATTTTTGGGAACATTTTTAAATCCAGCTGTAAAAAAGATGTTCTTGCAACTCTCACACTAATAACTGGGCTCTATTGATGTAACCTCAAGTTTTCTTGTCGCTTTGAAAGAAACTAACGTAGTTTTCTTAATAAATAACCAGAATTTTCTTCGTTTATACGTTTTATTTTGATCTGATGAGTGGGGGGGCGCCAGGGGGGGCGGCCAAAAATTAGGTGGGGGGAGCGCCCCCCCCCCTCGCCCCCCCTTAGCGTCGTCCCTGGAGACAACAGCCAACACGCGGCTGAACGAACTGCTTGTTTTTCTTTACCGCGTAAGCTTTCGGCGTCTGCTTAGTCTTTGGGTTTTTTCCATGAACGCAGCCTTACATCTAGGTCAGTTCCGTGTTGTATCCCAACATGCCAAGCGGCAAAGAACATCAGCGCATGCGCAAGGACGGTTGCTCGCGCCCGCCATATTGAAATCCTCGCTTCGTTTTACGCAGGCAAGTAACGCACAACGTTCAATCGATGTATTAACTAACATCAGCATGCCACCTGATTCGAATACTATAATACATTAAAAATAGCTGTAATAAAACGCAGGGTGCCTGTGCTGAACCTCGTAATTGTCTGTATAAATTTAAACTTGATCGTAATTTCGCGATGGTTCCACTGTATTAGGCGCGATTCTCATTTCAGCAGGTGGGAAGGTAGGGTAAGTCCCTGGGAGAACTAAGATGGAGGACGATAATCACGATGGATGACGTCAATCGCGTCACAGGCGGCTTGCCCTTGTGCCGAGAGGTGGCTCTGCAACCGCAGCTAGTCGCTGGTGCCCCTAACCCAAACCTCTACGTCCCTGATGGCAGCACAACCCACCCAGGGTTAGAATCCGGATCACGCCACTCCGAAGAAATGTCGGGATGGCAGATTTAACTGGAACGGATTGGGCTGCCAGTTCGAAGCCGGGTCACACCAGTTTGACAAAAACGAAAGTGCATAAAGGTGGCTTTACTGCACTACGTTATTTCTGGTGCATAACTTTCGGTTTTGGGCTTGTTTTCCTCATTCCTTCACGTAATTTACAAGATGCAGTTCGAAGCCGGGTCACGCCCGTCGGTTCATGCCATGCAGTTTGATAAAACGTAAGTACCTAAAAGTCGTTATACCTTGGATTAATAACTACACTTTTTTACGGGATGACTCACTTGCTATTCTTATCGCTCAAGCAACACGCGTTCAAAACTCCATATCAGATACTCTTAGTTTCTAAATTTTGCCACGAGACCACCAAATGCGGACACAAGCGGAAGTGACGTTTGAGCCAGTGACCATTGCATGTCTCCTGTACATTAACAGTAAACGCTTGGTTTTACTTTCAGTTCCAGTCTTGGATTCGGCCGGAAGTAGAAGTGCTGACACATCGCGTCCTACAGATGGCGCAGCACGTTTTGATCGCGAGAACCAGGGTATAGAAAGGTTGGCATAGTGACGCTTTTCTGAAAACATGGAATGAATTAATACCTGCTTCAATCACCGGCACCAGAAGGCAGCACTTGTCAGGTTCTCGCAGAAAGCGAAACTTGAAAATAAAAAAAATGGCGGCATCGTTACCATGGTAACCATGGCGATAGAGACAATACCTTCGGAAATTGACGAAATGCTCGTGCGTTGGCAACATCCGAAGTTGAAGAACTTATTCTGTGTTCGATTCACCCGTATTCAGTTCGTTGCAAGATAACGTGAGCCACGGAAAAAGCTTCAGCCGAGGCTGCCGCTTAGTAGTAGGCTTCGGGACACAAAACCTGCTCAAAACCATGCGTTACACTTGGCGCCATTCGTAACTACAACCCGTTTAAAAATTGAATGTTGGATTAAAAAAAGTGAAACTTGGTCAGACAGTTCTGATCTATCTTAAAATTATTGTAATATCCTAATCTGACAGGTGGTATTTTTCAAGTAGTTAATTTTGGATTTTTGTCGTGATCAATTTAATTTAGTGACGCTAAATAGTTTCGATTACCTTGATACTTTTCACTTCCTGTTACTTGACGACAGCTCCATATCTGGTGGTAAATCACTGAAAGCAGGTACTTATTTCGTTCAAATGTTTGTCAGAGTAAGAGTGGGGCTACCTATCTACACGCACGCTAGTGTGTCGCCGCCAAGTAACAGTAGACCATCCCATTGTAGACATCCGATTGTTAAAAAATTGATTGTGAATGATAAAAAGGCGGCTCACTAGCAGACATGTGTCTGTTAACTGTAAGCAACTAAAAGCGTATTTTGGCATGTTGAGGATAAATCCCAATGCGACAGAAATGTTTCAAATTGTGGAAAATGTAAGGGGAAGGGTCAGAGATTAAGAAAAATTATAAGTTAAAGGATGGGTGTGCACCATTCATAGAGAGAAAGATGCGTGAATAACGTTGTTTTTTATGTTCTAGACACACGCTAGGGTGTCGCCGCCAAGTAACAGTGTAATTATTTTAAGAATTAGCACTTTCCGATATAAAATATCTGTATCGATAATCGGTATCGGTATCGGTAACTAACGTTACACAACCGATACTTCTTACCAATATAACATTAACTTATTAACAGCAACAGTCTTACAACGTCCATTTATTATTATCAGAATAACATTAGCTTTAGCTTAGCAGACGACATTCAGTGCACTTGGCCTCTGCCTCATGCACCTGTAATAGCTACCACATGTGGCCCTATCCAGATACTCAGTAGACATCAGTGGTCCGGCTCCAGAGCCAATCAGCTCTCCCTGCTACCGCAGCATCCAATTGCGCATCTTCAGCAATACAAAAGACCAGGATACGGGTCCCCTTTATAAACGACCTCCCTGGCCTTTATCACTCTCTCTCCCGACGATTTTGGACCTAAAAAGCCACCCGTCTCTGAGCCGACCACCCCAGGATTCCCAGCCGGAATTATTCTGAGTTAAGTAATTTTTACGATCGGACTTAGCCGAATTTTGAAGGAGCTTCCCTCCTTTAGAGCCTAAGTCCGGTTCACATTCCTATGAAAGTTGTGATATCCACCCAAAACCAAAACTGGTGTAAAAAACCACCAAGTTTACAAAAAGGATCGGCCTTTGATGGTAGTGATATCATTCCACCAGTGAAAGGCTGCCAGGGTTAATCCTTTTAGCCAAGTTAATCGCACAGAATAATACTTTGGACGTTAAATGAAAACTTGAAGATCGCTACCGCTAGTAGCAATCTTCTAGTTTTCATTTAACTTTCGAACCAAGTTTTCGATTAACTTGGCTAAAAGGATTAACCTTGGCGGCCTTTCACTGGTGGAATGATATCACTACCTTCAAAGGCCGACCCTTTTTGGAAACTTGGCGGTATTTTACACCAGTTTTGGTTTTGGGTGGATATATTTTACCCTAGCTAGAACTATCGATGGAAACTTGAGTAGATTTCGGTGCGAGTGAATAGGACTCGGTTCTACTGTACTACGTTATTTCTAGTGTATGATTTTAGCTTTTTGCCCTGAGTTCCTCTTTCCTTTATATAATTAACAGGGCATCAACAGAAAATTTCAGCCAGATTTTTGAATTTTAGAAATTTTTATTTTCTTTTTACCTGTATATTTATTTAACTGTGGAGATAGCATGCTTCATAGCAAAATGCATCCATATTAGTACCTAACGAAGAAATTGACCATGGCATTCTTAGTGTTACTTTGCGATTTGTTGGTTCAGCATAGCTACTAATGGCAGCAACTGCACTTTGGCTATAAAGGACATAAGCCGCAGTAGTATAGAGGCGCGAAGCATAACCAACCATGAAGACTTTGACTGTTTTTCTCCGTAGGTTTTGCGTAGGCTATTTATCAAAGCTCGACCGACTAACATGTCTTTGTAGGCTGTTTGGGCATAAACTAATACTGTTTTCACACGTAATAATTCGTCGCGGGTCAGCCCTGGCCAACCCGGGCTGGGGCCAGCCCGGGTCAGCCCTCATGCCGAGCTCCGGGCGCGCTTTGATTTCACACGTGATAAATGCTTGCAAGCCGACCCGCGCTCGTTGGAGCACCGTCTGTCGAAAAATATTGGACAGGAGGATAGGAGCAGTGAGTCGGCTTCACTTCTCGTATTGCGTGTTTTCAGGTGAAGCTCGACATTAATGTCAAACTGACATCGCTAAAATTTGTTATAATATTTAAAATAGCCTAGAATTAAAAAAAAATCAAATACGTAGATTAGTACACCATCTTCTCCATGAATATAGGGGGAAAAAAGGCACTCTAAAAGAGATTACAAAAGTCTCTTGAGGAACTCCCCACCCCGCCTGGTAAAATTCGAGCCGAAGACAATTAATCTAATCACCTACCAT
>JAHWFP010210364.1:15003-59138 GCA_023313725.1 Lithobius niger
ACGCTGCGTGTTCTTGTTTATATATCGGCCGTCGACGACGTTGAACACATGGACTGGCCCACACACATGGAACACATGGAACACATGGAACACATGGACTGGCCCGGACGGATGAGAGGTGATTGTCACCAGTGCCCCGGTTTAAGAGTCGACATTTTGTTTGAGAGTTGGGTTCGAGAGTACGCAAAATGTGGCCATAACAGATCAAAGGGGGGAAATATCAGCAAGCAGTGTTTATTGTGGCATGCATACAACGTCAAAAGTTCAAAGATCGAAAATACCGTCAATTCGACAAATTTATTTTGGTTGAAGTGCATGTTACAGACAGTCACTTAACACAAAACCAAAAATCGTCCAAGTTCCACTATTGAAACTTACAAATTTTCGACTATCTCTACTGATATCTTCTTCAGGCAAGATTCATGAAACTTGCACAACAACCCCCAACAAACTTTTTTTTTAAGTCCACTATCTTCAAATTTCCCTCTTCTTTCCCAGTGAGCCTTGGAACTCAGTCAGCTTTCTAGCTCTCAAGCTCACTATCTGAGCTGGCTCCCTCATCAGTACTGGAGCTGTTGCTGAACGAAGGTTGCGGATCATTTCTGTTCATTTCTTTGTGGTGAAGTCTGGTCTTTGAACTTTTGATAACAGATCAAGTGTGGTGTCATACCAACATGCGGGCCAAGCATGGTGGGTTCGTTTTGAAGAGGACCGTGACAAGCTGGAAGGTGTCCAGACATGTGCCACTAAACTTGTTGTGGGACTCAAAAATGCGTCCTACCCCGACCGGCTTGCTGCCCTCAAGCTCCCAACACTAAATTACCGCCGTATCAGAGGTGATTTGATTTTCACTTTCAAAACCCTCATTGGTGAAGATCCTGCAGCCAAGGAATGGTTCACCCTCTCTACGAGCTCTGACACTCGGAACAACGGGGCAAAACTCTTTAAGAAGAGATGCAATCGTTCCTTCGCCAAAACACACTTCCTTTCCGTGAGGTTAACACCTGGAACAAACCGCCTCAACACACCATCAAAGCAACATCGGTTCCGCAGTTCAAACAGAGACTGGATACCGTGCTCCCTTCCATCATCGGCCCCTACAGTTATAAAAACTGGTAGCTTCATGGGTACCCTGGTGTCAAAAGCTCTTTCTGCTTACTGCTGGGTTTTTTTTCATATTCATATTCATATTCAACGCTTCAATGTATATAAACAAATTTTTAGTTTACACGATTATGAGATTAGATTTATATTTTATTTTGTTATGCAGATTCTGCACTTGGCACACTTGGAAAACAAGAAGGTTCGAGTTGTTGGTAATGGCCATTCCCCTTCCGACATTGCTTGTTGCACAGATTATTTGATCAACTTGAGGCTCTTCAATAAAGTCATTCAGGTAAGGTTTTTTTTACAAACTTTTTTTTCTAGTCAGTTTGCCATATGAAGCAAGCTTTGGATAAGTAGGCTTAATTTTGATCTCCTATTGAACACCCAGGCAAAGTTAAAAAATCCTACTCCTCTAAAATACTTCAATGTAAAGTGAAAATCGTAAATCCTACTTGTTCTGCTGCAATATTAACTAAAAGTTTCACACGTTTAGCGAAATCGCGATTGGGAACTCCTGTGTCTTTGCACCACCATTTTCCAAAAATTTAGGCCTACATCAGATTTTGTGAATGACTCTCTCTGAACGGAATGTGAGCGACCGCTCTCTCCTGGAAGAAAGTTGAGGGCTTTTGCCACCGTTTGTGCATGCGATTGCCTCTAGAATCCGTATTTCCAAATGTTTCTGTGGTTAGAAATTAGTTTTAACTGTAAATTATGATGGAGTTTGGAGGACTGGTGATCTAATAAACTAAATTTATGAATTAAAGTGCGAATAAAGACATTGCGGTAACTAGGGATGTGCGAGTAGAACAATTTTAATTCGAGTCGAGCCGAGCCGAGTTTGCAGCAGAAGAATCGAGTATCGAGCAGAGTTCGAGCATTTGATGGAAATATTTTGTATGCAAGTTTCCCTTTAATTTGTTAAGCTTATAGGAACAAAGATGGTGCTTAATTGACTGTGTGGGGCATGGTTTTCCAGTTTTTAGGAAATAACTTCAAAATGGTTTCGAGTATTGACTTTTAATCTGCACCACTGGAAAGCTCTCGTCGTGACAATCGAGTTGGTATATTGGAATGTCAAAATCGGTCAAAAATTGACGAAGTTGTCACATTTTCGCCGAATTCGAGTTTTTCGAATATGGACGCGAGCAGCAAGCTGAGTTCGAGTACAAGTTTCATACTCGGCTCGGCTCGGCTCGAATTTTTCGAGTATCGCACATCCCTAGCGTTAACTCGGGATTGAACCCAGATCATGTATGAGAAGAATCGCCGACTGATAGAATTGAAACATAATTTAAATAAAGTTGGGGACCTTCCACATTTTTCATCACACCACCAATAACTTTGTGGCCATTTTTGGCATTTGGGTGGGTTTTTGTTAGAGGGGTTGGGGGTGGAAACATTTCCTTTGCACACCATAAATCTTCGATATCATGTAACCTTAGCCAAAAGTAGCTGATGGTGTCTCTCCCTAGTTTGTCAGAGTCGGTCGATTTTCAGTAACCAGTCAGGTCTAGACTGAAGCACCACCACTGCTTAGGGACCATAAGCCGCTAACTTACAGAATGTAACATGCACATTACGCAGACGGATTATTAGATTTTTCCAAATGTACAAAAAATGAATAAATCAAAGAATGGTGCTGCAACATTTTTAGTGTTCATTATTAGTGTTGTTTTAATTTTGTCAGTTTCTGTTCTTTTTTCCTAGGTATGCCAAAACACCGGTCAAGTTAAAGTTGAAGGGGGCATTACAATCAAAGAAATGAATGAAGAACTAGTTAAACACGGATTAGCTTTAACTATGTAAGTATCAGCTTCATCTTCTTCCTGTGCAATGACATCGGTCATTGTTACTGATGTGTTTCGGAGGGTTTTAGACAAAATAAACTATTAGGCTTACTGGAATTTACTTTGAAACTCACTAGCTTCACCTCGAACTAGGAAATTACTCAACACGCTCACTTTCAAAAACAGGATACTGTCCGTATCTTACAAATCTTCGATTGTATATCAACAATCTTCATCAGGCCGTGAAAAAAAATTGTCGGTTCTCAGGCCGTGCCTGGTGACTTTTTTTTTGGCTAAAAAAAAAATGTGATCCGCAAAACATGACTTGAGAGAAATTTTTGAGAGAGGTGAGCGTTCTTGCACGTACGTTATCCAGCAAGCATCAGGTTTAGTTGCAGTTGGAAGTAGTTAAAAAAATTAATTAACACAATCTGAACAGAGAGAATCAATTTGAGATACTAGGTTACTTAGTTTCAAACTGAAATAAAAAATAAAAATAAAAGCCTGGTCACCGGGTAATTTTTTGGGCTTGTAAAAAATGCCCTAGTGCCAAAACATTTTTTTCCATGGCCTCTGCTTACTTGAAAAGAATGAGGATGTAACCAGAGGGTTAATTTTTCTTGACCGTGCCTGGTGAAGATTGTTGATATACAATCGAAAATTTGCAAGATACAAACAGTATCCTGTTTTTGAAAGTGAGCGTGATGAGCCATTTCCGAATTCAAGGGTTTTAGACTCTGTCAGATTAGTTCTTTTCATTTTTATTTAAGAAATAGCCTACAAGTTTATGTAGCTCTAAGACTGTTGTAAAGGGTATACCTCTCCTAATGCTGTTGTTTCCATTTTAAGCACTACTCCATAATCCATATCTTGTTCTGAGCAGACATAACTCCACACATTTTCTATTTGCTTCTGGTAGTAGTTACTGCTCCTTAGATGTTATTAAAACTGAACTGAACTGAACAAACCGAACTAAACTTGGCCGAACAGAGGGTGTTCACGTTTGGTTCAGTTCAGAGTTCGGCCTTTCAAAAGAAAAAATACTGAACCGAACGTATTTCCACTTTTAATTGTTGGCTTTTGATGTTTGAATACACAATTTTGACGGTTTTTTTTCCAGCTGTCTCATGGTCTAAACCAATGCATTTTTGTTCGGTTCGGAACTGTTGGGAGTTCGGTTTGTTTAAGATTCATTCAGTTTACTCTGGTTCGGCTGAAAAATTGGTGTTCGGTATAGACTCGGGCGTTATTATCTATTACGCTTGGAGTAATTTTCTCGTTACATTTCACGATAAGAGTTGGTTAATTTAATTATGATTGTAGGTACGTCAAATCATGTTTTTTCTTTCTCTACACAGCACAGGCTCAATTTCTGATATTACCCTGGCTGGTGCTATTAGTACGGGTACTCATGGATCTGGAATAAAATTTGGAAACTTATCAAGTTTTGTAAGTATATGTTGATGTAAATGTAGTGAGTTTGTTAGTGGGGTTATGAGCTCATCACTTGTGAAGATGATGGGTATTGGATTCATGGAATCGGAGGCGGAAAGTACAATGTTTTTACTCTGGTAACTACTTCATTCATTGACAATATTCACTTGTTATGGAAATATTAATGCAGTACAAATTAATGTGCCAATTGGAGTGCAAACAAGTTCTGTGATAATTAATACTTAATTAATGGCAATTACGATTAATAATTAATAATAGAAACTAGGAGGAATGATACTCCTATATTTCTGCAGAAGGCACTCAGGCATAGCCAGTCAATAGGTCTAGTTTAGGCCGGGGAGCAGCCAGTGGCGATTCCCGTATCCGTCCAGTGAATACAAGGTGTGGTAGCGTGACAATCAAGCAACTGAACGAAATCCAATGAACGAAACCAATGAATGAAAACAAGTGCTTCTCAAGAAAATGTATACTGAATTGGAAATCATGACGACATATCGTGCAAGACCTTAGCTGGTCTCTGAACGGTTGAAATGCCTTACAAGCTATGGTTTATAACATCACTGAGTTGGTACGGAATGCTTGGCTTCAGAACGTCATTGATACGAAGCAGGAATTAAGAATAAGCTATCACAAGAACGTTGTGGATTCTCTTGTAAGTTGAACGTTATAATTGCTGGGAAATTCATGATCTGTCTGCCTCAATACTTAGGAAAGTATCTCCTAATGAGAATGGCTGATGGTATAATAATATTGGCATATAGGTTATTTGCATTCGTACAATCAGAAACGCACGCTACCAATATCTTAGCAAATTTTCGACAGTCTTAACTGTGGAGATGGAAAGGGTCAGACGATTATCTTCTTCAAGCAACGACTGTGCAGCAAACCACCGTTACTTCGTCTCATACGTTCGTCTGCTCTACTGGCTGTTGTATGTTGGCTGATGCGCTATTTTACCCGAAGCACGTTGTTAAACTTTGCTTAATGCAGAAATTGGATCCCAAGGTTGGAATCCTGGGCACTACGCACAATAGTCAGTTGTAAAAGCAGGCGAATGGAGGAGACTAAATAGTTTGCTGTAGTTGCCTGAAGAAGATTGTCGTCTGAGCCTTTCCATCTCCAGAGATAAGACATTTGCAAAGATATTGGTAGAGAATATCTTTTTCTTTTAAATTGTGCGCTTCTGATTGATGAAAGGCATTCCTCGTGAGGGCGAGCATGCAACAGCCTTTTCTCGTGGGTGAAGGACTGTTCGTAAACTCTATAATTTTATTCTTAAAATACGTACACCATGCAGGACTGTGCAAAATAATGATTTTTTCTTGTTTTTTTTTTTCTAGGTTGTTTCTCTAGAAATCTTGGCATCTTCCGGTGAAATCGTTTTGGTTTCAAAAGAAACTGACATCCAGTTGTATTTAGCAGCGTGCTGCGGTCTTGGTGCATTTGGCATTATTGTCACCATTACATACCAGTGCGAAAGAAGTTTTCTTTTGGAACTGAATCAATATCCCTGCCCTTTACAGCAGGTAATCATACTCGCGGATCGCCTACAGTCTTAAATTACCAAGGTTCATCAATTAAGCCAGATTACTTTTTCCAAAGGCTGTACTGAACAAGAATTTTTCTGCCGAACCGAACCAAACCGAACAAACCTTAAATGAGCCGAACACCGAACACTTTCAAACCAAACAACAATGTACCACACCAATCAACTTTAAAATAAAATGTATAAGAACTCTTCACAAAGATGCATCAAAACACAAGTTTCTTAACAAATGTAGGTATTTTCGCATGGACTTGTAAGTGCACTCAGTTTAAACAGGAAAAAATCGCCTCTACTTTTACATTTTCCCTCATAACTTCTGAACCGGTAGACATAGGGACTTGGGGTTTGGACCAACAGAAAGCTGGCGAAAGAACCTTCAAAATGGTGTATTCAAACACCAAAAACCGTCAATTAGAAGTGAAAAAACGTTCGGTTTGGTATTTTGCTTTTGAAAGGCCAAACACCGAACCGAACGCCCTCTGTTCGGCCATGTTCGGTTTAGTACATGTATTCGAGTCCATCTACGGCTTTTTTTTCGAACTCTTAACCTCCCCCGTTAGCTCTCATGGTGGATTGTGTCAGATTTTGAGTAACAAGGTAATTCTGGTGAGTAACAATGATTTTTTATTTTGTGTGGATTGGTTTGTAGGTGCTAGAAAATATTGAAGTCCACTTGAAGTCTTCAGATTACTTCAGGTTTCTCTGGTTTCCCCACACAGACGGGACCGTAGTCTACCACGTAGGACGCACTAACAAGGTATGGTCAATGACGTCGGTAACAGCTCTTTAAATGTTGACTGGATATGCAAGTAATGTTGCCCAATTTTGCAGGACATAACCAAAGAAAACTGGTTATCCCGGTGTCGCAATTGGTTTTGGGATTACGCTGTTGGCTATTACGCCCTCGAATTTTGCTACTGGATCTGGTATGTTAAGTTTGTTATATATTCACCCACCGCGTGCTGAAATTTTATGCTATGTAGGCCAAGTTTTATACCACATTTTATCTAATATACTGAATTTGTGAATAAATGAGAATAAATACATTTTGAGGCTGAACACAAAAAAAAGTTGTTGCAAAACATACTGTGAACCGATTCAAATCAAAATTTTTACATTCAAACACAGTTGCACATTTTCACAAACTCGAGAATCACCTATTAAATAGATACATACAAGTCACTGTAAATTATATAAAGGAAAGAACAAAACAAGCCAAACAGTAAAAATCATACACCAGAAATAACGTAGTACACCTGGGACAGTTTTAAGTAATACGTCATCAAGAGTGGGGGAGGGGGAAATTAGCCTACTGGTGATGACTGCTGGTGGGGGGGGGGGGGGGTGCCAGTAAATGACGTAAGCACCACTACCACCAGTAAAACAAAATTTTAAAGGAAGGAGATATGCAAAAAAAAAAGTCCAGAGTATATTGGATTTACATGGAAAACAACATCCATTCTTAAAGGTGGGGTGGTGGTAAAGTTAGAAACGACGTAATACTGGGGGGAGGGGGGGAAGGGGGTTGAAAATGGTCAATTTTTTGATGACGTAATACTTGAATGGTCCCTCTCGCTAATTTTCAACGACTTGCCGCCATCTTCATTTCAAGCCAGGAAGTTGTAGCACACAGCTAGGAAGCTGTAGCAGAAAGTCTGGAAGAACCTGAAAGCCTAATGAACATGGAAGCAAGTCGTTAAAAATTTGCTAGAGTAGGTGATTCTCGAGTTTGTGAAATTGTACGAACTTTTTTTAATGTAAAGTATTTGGCTAGACTGAACGCAGATCTAATGGATTTAGGCCTAAACACCCTCCCTGGACTGTAGTAAGATTCAAAAAAACTGTATTGTAATAAAAATTGTAATTGTAGCTCTTTTAACACCCCCCTCCCCCCATATTTTTTATTAAGTAAATTTCAGAAGCCCATGGGCAGCCGTTTAATAGGCGATGTACGGTAATTGTTCGATGTTTGAGGGAAATGTAAAGGTAGAGAAATTATTTTTATTCTGTAAACTTGTAAAGAGATTTTTGAAAAAAGTTTGTTTGAACGTAATACGTGCACGTGTTAAGTAACTTATTTAAGATGAGTGGTTTGGTACACGTTTGTGTTCAAAAGTATTCATTTGAGTTCATGGTTGTTCGGTTTGGTTTGGTTTGGTTTGGCTGAAAAATAAGTATTCCTTACAGCCTAAGTCTTGCTCCATGCACAATACGTTTTAGACTCAGTACCGTACCATATTTATTGAAATTTTCAACTTCAATTCTTGCCCTCTATTTGGGTATTTAAGTTTGTAAACTAATAAACATGGGTAATAGGGTTTCTGGGTTTTTTTTTTTCTGCAGTATGCAAAAAATTCTTATTTTAATTTAAAATTTTTAACTGGATCTTGGAAAAAAATAGTATAATTATGGAAAGAAATGAAACTGTTAGTAAATTGTTATCAGCAAACAAATTATACAATAATGTTTGTAGTTTTTTCTCTTTTGGCTTCCGTATATTTTTCGTTTATTATGCAATTCTAAAAGCTCGGACACCATTCGAGTAGTGCAAGTTTATCGGGTTCTTATTCTTAGTTAATACTGTAGTAGGGCACATGGCGTGGCCATTCTTTGAAACTAGTTGTTGCGAGAGTTCCAAAAGAGAACCAGCATGAAATGGGGCTGCCATCCAAAGTTGTTGTATTTGCAACTTTAGATATTTTTACGAAACAAAGTGAGGAAGTTAGACTTTCTCGATCAGTATCTTTTTAAACCTTTGCATTTTGTTGTCTTGCATTGTTTAGTTTTAAGAATGTAGGTCGTACATGAGCAGCCTTTTTCATTTGTAACTGCATATTATTTTGTATGGCAGCTCTGATAGTCCGAGACCAACTTTACCAATCTGATACCGATACCGAACCGGGTTTACAGATTCTGCCGATACCTGTACCGGTGTCCAAAATTGTATTTCTAATTTTCATCAACGGTATAGTTTTCTGAAAAAGTCCAATAATTATTTTTTTACAATTTTTAAATAGTAACCCGCAGTTAATACATAGCTAAGAAGATACTCAGTGATTTCCGAAGCAAAACGCTGCGAACCGCATGTCGTAATGTAGAACAGTTTTTGGGTTATCGATATTTCAGCGAAAGTTGTTGATGGCGATCTGATACCGATACCACATATATCGGCAACTGATCCTATCCAGTATCGGTATTGATGCAGCCTTAATATTTTGGCTCTTCATGTCAGTAAACATTTTATTTGTTTATTATTAACTTGAAGTTCGAGCATTAGAGAGTGGTCCTACACTAGAGTAAATATTTTTGGAGCTATCTCCATTCATTTCTTACTAATAATTTCAATTTACTGCAAACTTTTTATTTGTTTCCGTCATTATTTATTTCAACCGTTTTGTCTATTTTTTTTTTAGCACATTTGTTCCAAAATTCATACCATTCATCAACAGGCATGCATACAACCTGTTGTATTCAAAATCAAAGCACCGTGTCGACGAAAGTCCCAAAATATTCAACTTTGAATGTCTTTTCAAGCAATATGTCACAGAATGGGCAATACCAATGTAAGTATATCAGTTTTGTAATGCGTGCAGGTCTTAACTACTTAAATATGATAATGTTTCAGTATTTCTCACTTGTCTGTAGAGTTAGATACAGTATTTCTTCCTGTTGGCGGGATTGTGGCACGGGTAAAAAAAAGGAGATTGTTGCAAGTTTTCGCAAAGCTATTGCTTTCTATTTACGGGCAATAAACTTTTAAACTTATGAGTGCTCCAAAGAATCGACTAAATGTCTTTAATGAAACGAATCTCTGTCGTTTACAGTGAAAGAACCGCCGTTGTGCTCTATGAACTCCAAGCATGGCTTGAGCAGAATCAGTTTTACGCTCACTTTCCAGTTGAAGTACGCTTTGTGAAAGGCGATAATTTCCTCATCAGTCCCTGCATGGGACGAGACTCTTGCTACATCAACATCATCATGTACAGGTGAGTCGGACATCTAACATATATTGGAACATTGAGGTAGGGGTGGGAGAGGCTGAGCGAGGAATTTGATTGCATGGGTTGGAGTTTTGGTGATTTTCAGTGGATGTTTCAAATCTCGTAAATTCAAACTCTGTAAATTGTGTGTAATGCTTTACGCAGCTCTTTTCAGTTTTTTTTGTTTGTTTGGGAGTATTTCAGGGGATACGTAATGATGGTAATTGATGGTAATTTGAATGGACTTGGAATGTCCCTTCAAGGACTTGGAACTACATGCTAGAACAGGCCTGAACCGTTACCACTTTTTACCAAACCGCTCCACTACTGATTCTGGTCGAGTACTGGGAAGCTAGTACCGATATTGGGGAATTCTTTTTCTTGTATAAAATAAGTGCTAAGGATACTAAAAAATAACATTGCTTCTCATAAGCGCCCACATCAAGAATTACGGGCCGCTTCACTTATTTTTTTTTATTGCTAAATAAATAAATAAAATATGAAAGATTGACCGTGCATCAAAATATTGACCGCATGCTAGTCTGTAGTATGTTTCGTTTGTCCAGCACTACGCTGGCTGTAGACAAACGAAAGGCTATAATCAGGCAAAGAATGCCCAGCATTGACACCGCCTGCGAATCCCAAAGGGGGGTTAGCATTCTTCATTTCAATTGCACATTATTATAAGCTAGTTAACCAATTTTTAACAAAGCAAGGAAAGCTACATATTTTGCAGTAGAATGAACACATAAATACACAAATGAGCAGATTTTGCGGTTTTAATAATTTTTTTTTTTTAGCGTACACTATTTTGTTCTAGATTGGGTCCACAGTTCACACATAAAACCTTGGAAATTCGGTCATGTTCATGCCTGCGAACTTCAAAATATGTACTTTTCTCATTATTTTATCGTATTTTTGGGGAAGCTCTGTAAAAAAAAAAAAAAAAAAAATTCTCCCCACCCCTCCCCAACAAAAGAAAAATATTGTCGCACTGCATCAGACTTTCAGAGGTTAACAAAATAAAAATAAAAAGCCGCCTGCAAGGACTTGTGGTTTGTACACTTATGAGAAACTAGGTATTTATTTTTATTGGCCTAAGTAAAGTTTGGCTGTACCGGTTGACTTAGGAATGATAGGGCAAAGCTTATGACAAATTTTCAGTTTTGTGTGTTCGTAGGCTAAGCTCTGAAGTGTCTTTTGTTAGAACTTATTTTTGGTTTTTGATAAACATTAGAAGGATGTGGGGCTTGAAATTACCATCATTCGTGAGCTGTCAAAAAAAACGATTAAAACTGTATGTGAACGTTGAATCGGTCAGTTATTAGCAAAATTGTCGAAAAATTAGGTTTAACCAATACTGCTAACCAATGCTGGTCCGATTCCGATACCATGGAGTCAGTGCAGATGTAATGCTAGAATAGCAGTGTAAATTGGAAAGCTGATTTTATCTGAAACGTTTCGTGGCACCGTACCATTAATACTGTCATAAGAGGTATCCCACGGAGGTACAGACATGGGTGAAAAAAAAATCCTTTTCTTCGTGAATTATGACCCCTCCTGGCCACGAAAGGTTTTATGTAATGATTGCCAGGGTGGAACGGAAGGCCGCTGAGGTTCCGGCTGTTATTCCTTGAATGGTTTAATGTCCAGGAATCTATGAATGCAAGGGTAAAGTGCATCCTTCCGCTACAACATGATCCGGAAGTGACGCTGCAACAACTAGTTGTCAGATTTGTAAGCTTTTCCAATGTAAGCAACAATGTACATTTTTTTTGCGGATTTAACTATGTGAACATATTTTGTTTTCAGACCATACAACAAATTTGTTTCCTACGACAAGTATTGGACGGCGTTCGAAGAAATCATGATGAGAAACGAAGGGCGACCGCACTGGGCAAAGGTACAAGACAATTTATTTTTCTTTTATAATTGGCGTATTTGTACAATACTGTATGACCTTTTTGGGTGGCGTAAGGTTACCTACAGTGGATGGTTGGACGTGCACGTAGAGTAGTTTTAATTTGAGCCATGCCGAGTTTACTGCCAAAAGGTCTAGAATGGCATCAAGTATGAATATTTAGGAAACATAATTTTGGATGCGAGTTTTTTTTTTTTAACTTACTGGCATCCCAGCCGATTAACTTGTTGATTGCGTCCCAGCAGATAACTTAAACTGTTTTGAAGGTCTCAATTCCACTTTCACGCGATTATGGTATCACAAATGCAGTTAAAAACAGTGTAATTCCCCGACATTTCAACAGCTTATAAGTTGTAATAACAACCTCAAGCTTTTCAAACTTAACAAGTAGACCCTTTCAAGATTTCTACTGCATATTTTCAATAATTTATATCACTATCATCTTCACCAGACAAACAGTGGACATAAACAGTCGTGGTTTCCATTTCTCGTACTCACTACATCTTGCTACAGATGTGAATTTTGCCTCAATCTAGCTACATATCTTCAGTGCGTTCTCCCATTTCCATCTTACTCAGTGGGATTGAGCAGGTGATTGAGTGGTTGGGGTAAGTTTTGCTGTCATGATTTTGGAGATGTGCAGGAAAGCGGGCTCGTGAGGTTCAAGAGGGACACTTGGTTGACCTTAAGTGCTGGGTGGCCATACTTTCCAAAGCACGCAGGTGTGTTCTGTTGTTTTTGTTTGATTTTAGGAATACATGGGTCCCAGTTGATAGCATTTTTGGATTACAGTAGATGCGGTGGAGAGCATCTCCTTATTTGTGGTCTTTTTTTCTCAACTACTTCCTTGTGTTCATGGACCTTCAATGAATGAACACGTTGGCTAACTTGCCTCTTGGTCTCTCAAACATGCAGCTTGTTGCACTCGGTGCAGGGGACTGCGTACACACCGGATTTTGTTTCGAGGCGTTTCAGGGGAGTTTGTCACGTGCAATGGATTGAGGTCTAAGTTTCGGGTTTTCTACTTTCTCAAAGTTCTCCAGGACAGGTGGTCTTGTCTTGGAGTGGGCATGCTGGGGAGGGGGAGGCGAGTGTCCAGTGTGTTGCTTGTTTAATTTGAGGACGGTTGGGGTTTCGGGGAAAAGTCGACAACGAGTAACCGGAAAACCTGAAACTTGGTCTTCAATTAAAAACTTGTAAGGTCCAACCAAGTGACCCTCGTGAGCCTGCATGAGCCCAAAGCTGCAAAGTTATGACACCAAAAGTTACCTCCAACCTCTCCACATCGTGGAAACACTTGCTCAATCGCTCAGAGAAAGAAAAAAATGAGAGGGTAGCACCTTTGCCAGGAAGGCATACTGAAGCTAACTAGATTGCTGCAAAATTCAAATCTGTAGCATGATGTAGTAAACTGTTTCACTGTTCATGTCTAATGTTTGCTGGGCGAAGGTTGTGAAATATCTGTGCGCTGTGATGTAGATTACCGAAAATTTGCAGCAGAAACTTGATAGCATCTACTTCTTAATTTGGAAAAGCTTGAATTTGTTATGAAATTTTCTGACCAGCCAACATAACTTAGCCTTTCGTCGTTTAAAAGAATATGAGATTTTATCTTCGGGAGTAGACATAAGTTGGCTGCGAGCAGGTAACTCTCTGAGCAGGTGGCTCCATCCCAGGCTCGGACTGGCCATAGTTCTACTGTGCCGATGGCACAGGCACCCTCTGGCTACCATACTCTCGGCACCCCTTTGGTAGTCTATTTTTTTCTCCTCCCCGCAAAGAAAAATTAATGGTTTTGGATTCCCTGTCCACTGATGACTTTTTTTTTCGGGCACAATTCCCTTCTCTCTTCTACCTCCCTTTACTCACGTTTTTAACGTACTTATTAAACTCACCCCGTCCCTAAACCACCTCCAAAATTTCCAAAAATACCATTACTTGAAATATAAAATGTGTATTGAAGAATGCACTCCGAAGCCAGAAATAACGACAGAATATGAAATTAAGCAAAGCTTTTTGAGCTCGACCCCGGACTTTGTTTCTGCTTGGGGAGCTTAGAGCACTTCCCAAAACCCCTAAACGGTTGGAGGCACCATAACATCATCACAGTTTCCTGTAAACGCATGGCGCCCATTCCCCGTCATTTCGATAAGTGGCACAGGCGCCCTTTCCTACCCAGTCCAGCTCTGCTCCATCCCAACCAACTTAACATTGTCAATTTGAAACTAATGGATAACTAGGCTAGCAAAATGGCATTCAAATTAGAATATAGCTTAACTTTTCCATAAGAAAATTATTTCTCTGTATTTTTTAAGAAAAAACACAGGTTCCATTTCATTTGTAGCTGGTTTATCTCCTCTTCACAACTACACGTACTAAGGCATAACGAAACTGCGTTGTTCCTTTTCAGGCTCACAATGTGACGGCGGCACAATTTGCCTCTATGTATCCTTTTTTTACTCGGTGGCGGCAAATTCGGAAAAGAGAAGACCCGACAGACACCTTCATCAACGGATACATGGAACGCATGCTGTAAAATCATTTCCGGTAATCCATCCTGTTCAAGGTTATATTTTTAGAACTTTTTGCTGTTTTTTTTGTATTGCACAACAATTGTTTTTCATTTAACATGGCATCTTCACTATGTCTTACCAAATTTTAACATTATTGAGTCTTGTACATATTAACACTACTTCTGTGATTATTTTTTTTATTGTTTGTGGTAAATATTTGACATTTCCGTATCTTCCTGATTGTTAAAATACTCAGTTTTATTTGATTGAAACTTGTAGCATTTTACAAGTCTATACTTTACAAAAAAAGGCTTGAATTGTTGTAGGAGGTTCCAATTGTGGTGCTTGAAGTTTAGTGCAAGTGTCAAAAAACTTGTATACCGATAATTATTTTGTGTATTTGTTTTGCTTTTCATATATGGGATTATAATGGCAACACATTGATCGTTTGTTTACTGCGATTTTCCTCTAGTTTTTTATTTCTCACTTTGAACTTTTTTTTATGGTGAGACTAATAACTAAGATTATGTGAACCAATATCCACCAATTAGCAATATGCGAAAGTTGGTACCAACCAGTAGCCAACTGGCGATTTAGTACAATCAGTGTGTATTGGCGACCAGGGCTGGATGGAAACCACTTTTTGCCAATCCGATCTGATACCGATACTGGTTGAGCACTGGGAGACTGCATCATTACACAGTACTGGAAATATTTTTTTATATGTATAAAATGAGACTTCAGCAAGCTTTAGCTTTACAAGCTCGATTTAGGACTAATTGGACAATGCTTTATGATAAATTTTCAGTTTTGCGACTTTGTTAGCAAATTTCTTGTTCACAAGGATCTTTTTTCGAACCTATTTTTGTTTTTTGTTTGTTTTAGGGCAAAAAAAAATGCCTTGTTCAGCGGGAGTTTAACAACGAAACTGACCATGCGAGCGAATGGTTTTTATTTTTATTTTGTTTTGTGCCGTCTGTCGGTAGCGAAACAAAATATGGTGTGCAAATAACGTCAAACTGTGGAACCTTAAAGCTCAATTGCCGTTGCGCTATGCGTAATATTGAAATTGACTTTATACCCTAGAACTTCTTTCTAAATCACATGATGGAAAAGATATTCATTGATCTTTACATTCGTCATCTGGACGCTCGACAACATCATCATTATCGCCCAACGCGGCGCAACGGCCAAATTGTGTAAGCGGATGAACTGATAAAAAGGCGTCACTCGCTAGAGTTTTAGTGAGGCGCGCACTCTCGTTAAACAAGGCATTTTTATTTTTGCCTTTAAATAACTGAGAATAAGTGGCGCTAGGGGCTTGAGATTAGCACCATTTGAAGGCTCTCGAAAACAGTTAATATGGTGTATTTAGACGTCAAAATGTCTGAATTTATTGGCAAAATCATCGAAAAGAGACTTTAATCAATACTGCTAACCGCATATCTGATTACGATACCGATAATGGTGCGGCCCTGTTAACAACTAAACCTAAGCACGATTGGCATACTGCAGGAGGCATGCTAGTGGATTCAGAAAATTTGTCCTCTTTCACTAATATTTTGTAATATACGATCAGTTTGGTCCAGCGGTATTGATTAAATAGTAGATATTGATTTTTCTCAATAATTTTTCTAAAAATGTACAAATTTTGACGTTCACATATATAGTTTTAACTCAACAGAGTTACTCTCACCTTCCGCAGGTTAGATTGCTGTATAGTTTCTGTCACCCCAGTAAAAAGGGCTGACATTTTTAAAATTAAAATTTAGCATTGAGAAACTATCTTAAAATGTTGGAGAAAAATTGTGGATTTCTGATGGTTCGAGACCTTAGTGCTAATTCTCCTATGATCGATGTAGGGCGTAGGAAAAATTGGACACTGTCCGATGTTCAACGCCAACGACACATCATCTCTAAATGCATGTTTGCAAGATTGTATCGGTTTTGGGGATCGCTAAGATTGACACCAGTGATTGATTCAGTATAATTATATGCTGTGATCATTTTTTGGTGGCTCGACGAAACGTTGCGTTGGCTGAAAAAAATCTTGTCAGTGTAGTCTTACTTACAAATTGCAGTAATTATTACTGCCGACAAATCTTTGGATATGCATTCCAAAAACAATATTTGTTTTCTAGGTTTTTTTTATTTTTTTAGATATGCTCTACTTGTTTAGTTAAGCTTACAGTAAATTAAGTATCTGGTAGAGGCGATATACTATGGCGTCATGCAAGAGGAGGGGGAAGGGGGAGTGTCGCAGCTTTGGACAAAGTGTAGGGTTGTCCCACAGTTTGTGACGTCACATAATTTTTTTGACCAGTTAATTATTTATAGTGTAAAACATTTTACGTAATACAGTATTACTCCAAAAACACTTGTTCCCAATCATTTTTATCCATTTCTACAACCAGCCTAAAGAGTGGCTTAGAATAGGAAAAAAAAAAACAGAAAATTATCAATGTCACTTTTCCAAAATTATTTTCGTCTTTATCTGTAATACGAACATGGGCAGGCAAAAGTCGTGACAAAATGTGACAGACAGGAGAACAGTTTAAATAGGCAAAATTTGCATGACGTCGTATGTGTTGCTACCGAATTCAAGACGGTAACATTCTGCATTTTATATGCGTTCTCATTATTATTATCAGACGCGTTCTCATTATTATTTGGATTTTGTTGAACTGTATGGTGTAGATAGGCTGAATGTATATTATTTTTATTTGTATTTGTTACAATTTCCACTTCGTTACGTTGACGGGATAACATAAAGCCATTAATGATGTTGAACTATTCCTTTTATTGTATATTGTTTCCTGTATTTTTTGTTAACAGTTTGTTTAACAGTTTTGTGCTTCAGCAAGTGTTGGTCGTAATTTTTAAATTTCTATTTGTGTTTGCTCAAGCGGTTCCCGTCGTTCACAGGGTTCCGCAATTTGTACAATCAATGAACACCTTGGAAACTAGATAACCCAATGTGTTAGGTTCTTTATTATGGAGGACTTGCCTGTTAATCATATTTTGTATGTTTGAGTATGGCAATATTTGTATGGTTTGACGTTTGCTTGACATCAGCAACAGTCTTGCTCATAGTTACCACTTGCATCGTTAATAACGTACGATGTGCATGCGTGTTCCTCTACTCCTCGTGAACTAACGCATCTACAAAGATGCAAGATAAATGAATGACGATTCGAGTAGGCTTTCTTTCACTGCTGTAACTTGTTTTTTTTTTTTTAACCTCAAATACTGCTAAAACTGTTCACGGTGTTAAAGTTCGATCGGGCAAAGTTTAATCGCAAAGAAATCCACCAGACGTCAACGACTTTTTAGGTGGGAAGTGCCATTAAACATATAAATGGCGATCGAAACTGGCTGTGTAGGCGTACAGACTTGGCACACAAACAATGTCATGGGGATGACCATTCCAGCAGGGTGCGGGCATAAATTTATAAAATTCGTGAGGTTGACCCTTATTGGCCGCCTAGGTTCCACAAACAATTTGTCCTTGGGAGAGCCTATCAATGTTATGAAGTCTTGAAGGTTTGCAAAACATCACTCGAACTCTGTGGGTTTCAAGATCTGTACTTCCCGTCCATTAATCGAGGGACTCAAGCAGGTTTGTAAGACAAGAATTGCCTTTACGAAATCCGTGTTGGCGTGTTATCCAAGAAATTTTATGTTTACTGCCTTATACTCTCATCCAAATCCGTAATTTGGTCATGTTTTTGGCCGATTTTGATATTTGAATAACGAATATACCAAACAGCAACAATGACAGATTCTACAAAGAGAAGCTGTTTTACAATCCCATGCTGCCTGACCATGGCAGCACCAGTAAATTTACACCAGTAAATTGCACAAACCATCTGCAATTTAGGAAGCTCCTTTTACACCCATCGGGCAGTAAACCCCTGTACCGCCCTTACCTGTAAGGTAGTGCATGCCCCCAGCCTGATTTTACCATTATCAGGGGTGAGATTATTTTTACCGTAAGGATTTTTTTTTTGTGGACGAAAATTGTCCACCCAACATTTCCGACGCAAATCCGTAATTTGTTTGTGGGCAAATGTCGGAAAATGTGTTGGTTTCAGTTAATTAACCAATAACCATGCAGTTATAGGATTTGTTGGTTTAGGTTTAATATCGAAATTTGAATAATTAAGCTATACTAAGAAGAAGACAAAAACACAAGCATTGTAGCATCCACGATCTGGAGTAAAGCCAATTTGCGGCCAGTGAGGCGAAAAAAATTCTTGGCCACATGATGACAAGGAATTTTTTTTTGGTCTGGATTTTTTGGCCACACGCTGGCTTTTACTACAACCCATGGAAGTTTATTTATATACCAAAATTCGATATTTATCAAACTTTGACAACTGACTGGGCGAACCCAATATTGCCAAATTGCATTTTTTTTGGCACCGCTTCCATTGGTGATTAAACGGCGGTGCTAAACAATAAGCAATTAATCTGAAGTTAAATTAAAAAATTTACTCATTAGAACCCCATTGTCAAGCTAATGCCAAATGCAAAAACTGTTGCTGTATTAAAGTCGTTGAAATGTTGGCAAGTGCTCAAGACGCATTCCAAACGAAGAAATGTTACGCGATGAAGTCTGGCGAAACAATGTTGTACCCGCCACCATTGTAGATGGTCGATTGCTCACCAATTTCCGCGGAAGGAGCTGAACACCGAGTTGCCAAAACAAGGTTTCTTCTGCAACCAGTAAACCCGGCCACATTCCATTCTAGATAGGGTGTTAGAAGCGAGGAGACGCCCGTAACCTTAGTAATTGTGTGAATAGTGAGCTCAGGTCTCTGCCATTTTGTGTAGTAAAAAATAAACGTGTTTTGTTGTTGTAAAGAGTACGTGAAGTGACGTGGTAAAAATGTAGCATAGCTTTCCATACGTGACATTGTGCCAAATTTTTTGTTGCAAGCAAGCCTTTCTCGTAAGCAATAGGTTGTGATTGTGGTGTGCAAGATTTGACGTATGTACTTGGCCAAATCTTGAAAATTTCAGCTGTGATTTATTGTATGTACGACGATACCTTGCCTTGCAAGGGAAAAGCCAGTTGTCTGTTTGACGTTTGCCAGTATTAGAAGTAGTACCAATGTTTACGACATGATTGAGAATGATGTGTTGTTTGTACTTATTCTGTATTCGTGTTTGGCATTTCTAACATAATTCTTAAAAAAAACTTATCAAGAAAGCCCAAATTTCCATTGCTTATCTCCTTTTACATTCTATTATGTTAATTTTATTCATCTATAGGCCATTAAAAAAAAAGAAAAATTGGTTCTCATGCCCTGCCTGCACAGATTTTTTGACGGAAAAAAAAACCGAGGCGGCCAAAAAAGCAGTTACAGATCAAAAAGCCCCTAAGTGAGAAATGGAAATTTAACATTCTTGTCGTTAAATAATTGTATGGACACGATTATGAGTTAGTGTTTACCCAAAATAAAAAATAACTCCCCAAAATGACTGGAAAAATAGGGGCGAAAATAAAAAATAACATTCCGCCTGCCTGCAAGGATTTCTTGAGAAAAAGGCCCGAGACCAACTTTCTTTTTTTAAGCAGCCATAATTGTAATTTTTTTTTATATTTAGCTTAAAATAGCTGCTTTCAGATTAGGGCTCAGATTATTTAACAGCAGCCCTAGATTTAGTTTTTACATGGGTTACAAATTCATGTTTATGACATGTGGCGCAAAGACTTCTTGTATGTCCCTAGAAAAAAATTCAGAACTAGTAACAAAATTGCTTGATCAGTACAGCAGATGTACATTTTACAAAAAAAAACAATTAATATTTTAGCAAATTTTTTAGGTTAGTTGTATTATGACCAGCCGTACACATTGTAAGCAAGCTACGTAACTTAACTTGAAGTAACAAAAAATGTTCTGAAGCAATAAAGCTTGCTGATAATTACTAATTACCGGTATTTTGTTTAAATAAAATGCAGAATTAATATAGTGTGCTGGTAATTGTGTATGTTAACAAAAATCAGAAAAGTTAGGAGTTACGTAAAACACTTTGTGGTAATTCACATGCACTATAGTAGTGTAATTAGGGTTGATAATTCAACTTTAAAATGAATTTTCGTAATTAGGGTTCAGTCAATACCGGTGCGAGCTACCATTTTACTTGCTAGTTATTGTTCATAGATTGAAGCTCTTGCAAACTGTGTACATTTAAACTTTGTTACGTATCAAGCAAACATGTTACCAATATCCGCTCATACAGGTAATGAAATCAATGCTATATCAGAGTACGTGGATCATTGTAGCGCAATCTCTTCTGAGGGATCCGGTAATAGTTTGCTAAATTCACATAAAACGAGAGCGAGGATTGCATAAAATGGGGCCCAAACAAAACCGATAGTGAACAGCGGGTTACATGAAAACCAAGTCATCAAAGGGTATAAGGAGAACTGATTTGTATCAAGACATAACATCACGTGATTGGGTTAAATTCATGCTCGTCATATGCTTTCCCATACTACTACCCGTCAGCTGTTAAAGCACACCCACTTCCTAATTCTTTTGCCTTCTCTTTTCTTTTCTTTCCCTTCTCTCTTCCCAGCTCTGCAGCCTTTCCATTTCTTTTATCTCCTCTCCAATATGTTCACGGATTTATTTCTAAACCTGAATAGTTAGTTTGCCTTCAAACTGGGAACTGGCTACCCATGCTTTGTTTTGAAGGAAGTGATCCGCTCAATTTCCGTACCGTTGGTAGTTTTGTGTTTGTTTCCTTCCTGGACCTTCGACGTACATCGTGTGACCCATGCTACGTTGTGTCACCCCCTGAAGCAGTGGGGAGTCCCATGGTTGTACGTCGGCATGTTGTGGCAGTGGCTTGGCTTGGCTCCCACTCTCGTCCTTCCTCTGTCTCCAATGGTGTCCGAAAGGGAAGTGTCCTCTCTTCCCTGCTTTTTAACATTTATATTGGTGTGCTTCTTGAATCTCTCCAGCAACATTAAGATGCAGAATGTTGGATGAGTAACCTCATAATACACCATCTGCGCTGCTCAGACGATCTGGCTATCATCTCCCCATCTGCCAAGGGATTACGGTCCATATTTGACTGCTGCGAAGTATTGTTGGATTTTAATTTCAATTCAATCAATTCTGTGTGTACGTACTGTACTTCCCGTCTCGTGGATTCCCATCCGGTACACTTTTGTAGCGTGTTCCGGGGCGGCAGAGACCATTTTGCTGGACGGGAATGCCTCTCTAATTTAAAGATCAAGCTCAAAAGTGTGTGTCATTACGAAAGTCAGTAAAGATAAACAGTAAGACAATTATGAATTCCACATTTTGCTTAAAATTACCGAAATTTCTTACAAGGCATCGGAAGTGTTTAAAAAATAAAGATTCATATTACCAATTTTATTTTATGTATGTATTGCAGTCAGCAAAACTAATTTTATAAAAATGTTTCGAACGTCACTTTACAACGCCGGAAAATACTGGAAAATAGTAAAGCTGTGTCACCTAACAGTGATCCGCCAGACCCCAATCTGAAATTGGTTTCTCCCTTCACACCATTCGGCTGAATTGCTAGTGGTAGTCCTCATACCAAAACCCTAGTTATGCCACTGCCTGCAGAATGTTCCTTACTGTCATACACGATGAAGTCAGGAAGGCTGGGACATTGAAGGTGGAGTATTGCAGTGAGGCATCAGTGTGAGGCGCGATAGCCACCCTCAAAATAGATGCAAAACCTCTTTGGAGATGAGAGGTGAAGTAATGGGGGAATCCCCCCCCCCCCCACACACCTTTGGTGTCCTTTCACGGCTATCCACCAGATGCAAAAAAACTGACCGTATTTCTGCAACCAACGCCGATTTTATTTCTTCGAAAAGTTACATAATGGACTTGGTACTGTTATTCACTTGGCTACTTTGTTTGCCAAGTAGAAAAATTGCTTGATAGGTTACAAGTTACTAGAACATAGTTTGTTGAGCCCAACGTTCAGCATATTTTCATGTGTTTTTTTTTTGTTCTCGTGTTCATTTTGTAAACCCTTGACAAGATCTGTACTAATGTTTAGTAACTCGTGTAAACACTAACGTGTTCAGTTTAAACTTAACTATGTATGCTATTGGCAGAATGTTGTTCAGGATAATGGATGTTGAGCTATAAACCAAAGATGTATACATGTATTTTAGAATGTATTTTTGAGATGCTCATTTAGTGTGGTAAGCTTGTTAAAGCTGAATTATTGCATCTGTCTATTAGATTGTATTATTAGTAGAGGATGTATTAGATTATTTTACCATGAATTATTAGTAGAGGATGTATTAGATTGTTTTACCAGTGACCAAAGATATTATTTTTAACAATACGTAACAATTTTTGTAGTTTACCTGTGTCATTAGATTATTAAAGTGAATAGTTGTAAATGGAGTAGAATTTCTTTTTTCGTAATATACAGGTCCAACAGGGAGATTGAATTTATAACCCAGTCTCAACTGCTCGGCCGTGGCAGTAATATGTTGACAGTCTGCCAGGATCAAACTGGCAATACTGCCCGAACGGCCACTGCAGTGCTTTCACTTCACAATTCCAGACAGGATTTCCCTATGCGAATAAAAAATTGTCTTTTTATCCTATTAAAGAAAAAATACCGTAAATGTTGTCTTAGTAGCTGGGGTGTAAAAAAAACGTTTTGACTCGACCACTATTATAGTCTGTTCCACATTATGCTTGCAGAAAACTAACTGTATGATGCCACGTTTCATGCACTACGAGCGCAAAAACATGTGGATATCACAATTGCAGACTCTACACAGTTACTGTCAGAGTCTACGAGTGGGATATTTACATGTCTTTGCACTCGTAGTGGAAGAAAACATGGCGTCATACAGTTAGTTTTCTGAAAACATAATGTGGAACAGACTATAGCGAATGACCACAATTGGGACCCCGACCATTAGATAATTTTTGGTAATTTTTGCTTTGTTTAAAAAATAATAATCTTCCCATGTTGTGATCCTACCAGAGTATCGTAAGTTCTTACAAGGAGCAAGATCCTGTAAAATCTTGTAAGACGTGCAATATCCTGCAGGATCTTGCTGCTGGGTCATTTTCCCCACACTAATAACTAGAAAGAAGTTTGGTTTCTACTTCTGTTGGACATGTGTGTGACATTTATAACACAAATATTAGTTGGATGTCTGTTTTATGTGATGAACACGCTCTTTTAATGTCCCTTGCACGAAATGGCACAACTTATATGGAGCAACTTCGTCTCTTAAATCTCGAGTCCCATGAATTACGACGGTTACATGCCGACCTTTCCCTGACATTCTCTATAGTGAATTGCACGGCCTCATGGATTTCGACTACTCCTTTTTCTTTGAGGTACAATCAGGGAAAAGAACTCGTGGCCACTCTTTGAAACTTGCAAAAAACGACGCAAATAGAAACTGTCGCAAGTTTTTCTTTGCAAACCAGGTGATAAATCCTTGGAACAGCCTCTCCGATCAGGTTGTGTGTGCTCAAACCTTGAAAACTTTAAACTCTCCGTGCAGAACTGTAACCTTTCAAAATGTATGCAAAGATTTAATTATTTTTTGTTTTGTTTAACTCAGCCCCTTGTGCAGTTGCTCACCCCCCTTTCCCCCTCCTTTTGGCGCCATTTCGCGTATTAACTCCTATCGCTTTTAACGTTGGTTGGTTGTTAGCGGCCCACATGGTTCTTTCCACACCAGTTGCAAATATGCAACAATCTTATTTATTATTATTAAATTGTTATTAAATTCCTACCTGGCCACAATTAGAAACCCGGATCGGGTTCTACTTAATTGTGAGGGGAAAATGAACTAGCGGCAAATAACTGGGACTCCAGGCTATTAATAGAGCATTTACGGTATCTGTTTGAACACACCATCATTTTCTTTAGGGCCTAGGATGTTAAAAACATGTTTAAAAAACCACAACTGGAACCCCAGGCATCCTGTAGGTGGGGTGCACCTGCTGAGTACGTATTTGGACGTGTTTTGTTAGTATTTGTGCAAAGCTAGATGGTTCAACCCTTTATTTTGTCAGCAACCAAGCCCTTCACATGCTCTGGATTCCCTCCAAAACCTCTCAAATTTCGAAAGAAATTAACGCCAACACTACAAAACGAACAACTTGGAAAAGTTAGCTTAACTTTTTGTTGGTTAGTAACACGAGTCTTGTTTATGCAACAGTCTTTATGTCAATCTAACGCCTTCAGCAAAAGAAAATTGTTTCTTGAATTGGCTGACGACACATGCACACTTCAATTCGATTTGGATGCCTCCCTGCCCCCCCCCCCCCAAAAAAAAAGAAAAATGACATCTTTAAAAAATCACGAGTTTAATCAACTGCACCTAGAAAACAAATTGGAACAAAATAAAGACATATAACTAATTTTTTTCTGCACATTGTGTGTTAAGCGCAATACAAATCATCACTTGTGGCTTTTTGTCCTACCAGAATATCTAGCACCTTAGCGTGAGTGGGTTAACGTTATCAACTTTGCTAACATATACCACTGCTGAGACGAAAAGTTTACAAACGGCAGTTATCACAGTTATTTGTCGACTAGGTTTTCTGTCCGATTACTTTGGCTCACAATGTTCTAAACCTGAAACAAACAAAAAAAGTACCCAACTACAGATTTATTCAATAAGTGAAAGTTAAATCATTATAACAGTGCCTTCAAACTAGAACTGTAGGCCTAGACTGTTGTTTTATGTAGCAAGGGTGGCAGTCAAGTAACAAAGAAACGCACACAAAAAATAGTTAATATAAATAATCGGTTACAAATCGGACAGTCACCTATAGAGAATAGCCTTGCGAGAATATAAAATGCACAAAGAAAGAATTGGGACTCAAACCTAGAACATCCTGCTTACTATAGTTTGTTCCACATTATGTTTTCAGAAAACTAACTGGATGACGACTCGTTTCCTTGCACTAAGAATGCAAAACATGTGGATATCGCACTTGTAGACTCAACAAAGTTACTGTTAGAGTTTACGAATGGGATGTTTACGGATTTGTTTGCACTCGTAGTGGACGAAAACGTGGCTTCTTACAGCCAGTTTTCTGAAAACATAATGTGGAACAAAGTATATCGGGGTGCGCTACGAACTGCTCTAACACTGTGGATCCTAGCTACAGGCTCCAGTAGAGCTTAGAAGCTGTTCAACCTTTTACTGTTGCGATCTGAAGGTTGCAAACATACACACTATACAAAAATGAATAGCAACTTGCTTTTCTTGCCCATCACTAGGGATAGGTTTAACAAATATATACACTATACAAGAGGAATAGCAACTTTCTTCTTGGCTTCCAAACTAGAAATTAATGCACAGTTCATAACAATAAATCACAAAGTATTGGTTTAACGAACATATACACTACACAGGGAGGAAAAGCAACTTGATTCTTAGCCTCTGCACTAGAACTTAGAAGCTAGAACCAGAAGCTTGTAGTCGATTTCTAGTAGAAAAATTAGGATCTAAAATACTTTAAGGTCAGAAATTGTGAAATAACCTAGTTACAACTCCCCCCCCCCCTTTTACGAAAACTGACTTTAAAGCATTTTAGGTGGGTGGGCCGTAGCTTTGCCAGATCTATTAATAGGCAAATTACGGTATTACCCTAATTACTCGATTATCCGAACAAATACCCATCGGTTCCAATTATGTTGGATAATTGATATTCTACTGTATGTTATCGTAATTACGGGAAGAAACGTCTTGACGCTAAAATTCAAATAAAAAATACTCATCAGTATTCTGCAAATTTTCGATATGCATCAGTCCATAAAAGTGGTATGGACTAATACCAATCGAAAATTCGCAGAATACTGATGAGTATTTTTGAGTTTAAGTTGAGCGTTAAGACATTTTCTTCCTGTAGTTACTGAACATTCAAAGTACGATGGTTGCAGTTATTGTAATTTAATATAAGGTTAATAATCGGACCACGGTAACAAAATAAAGGTACTTACCACTATGTCTTCACATTTGTAAGTGGCTTGTGTTTTCTTCTACTTGGCCGAAGCGTTGTTATTATTCCTGGTAACTTTGAAAATGCTTTCGTTTGCTTCTTTTTAGTGCTGATTTCATCTCTAACGTTTCCCATTTTATCAGGTTTTGATGGGTTTGGTTTTCCATTCCCATCTTTTCCTTTCCCCTTTTGGCGTCGGAGCAAATGGCGCTCCCACCTCTGCAACACAGTGATAGTCCAATGTTACGTTACACCTATGACGATATATGGTAAACATGGACATGCAAATTCATGACTTAAAGCGCAGCCAGCATCGATACTTCCGCTTTGAGATTATGGGATGGCAGCTGCCATAATGATTTTCACGGGGTACACAATGTTGGAGAAACACAAGTCTGACAAGTAGGGTAAAACACGCATGGCTACAGTTAAACTGTGATACTCCGTGCAAAATTTATTCCAGTACAGGCAAAAGTTTGTAATAATTTTTCAAGAGCTGTTCGATTTTAGAAATTAATCTTAGCATCATTTTTAAGATATACAGCGTTTACACATTTACGGCAACCTGCTCAATACATGCATTACCTTCATCGCACAATTACGACAGAAATGATGAATTATGGGATGTGCATCCTAGGATGATAATTATATGGTAAACTGCAATATGGTAATCCTACAATATATTTATTTATTTATTTTATTTACAAAATTATTGTAACATCCCTACAAAGAGCACGACATCAATTTCAGATTAAAACAACAATTTCACGAATCTCATTCAGGCGAGAGCAGAGGCGAGAACGGGGTACAACCAAAGGCGCCGCTATGTTCTTCTCATGAAATTGTTGTTTTCATCTGAAATTGCTGCCATGCTGTTGATAGGGGGGTTACAGTAATTTTGTAAATAAAATAAATATATGTGGTAGGATTGGCCTTCGGCGAATCTCATCGGACCTCATTCAGACGAGAACCGGAAGTTGGTTGGCGCCATGTTGGCGTTATTGATGTCGGCCAAGTGTTGGAATGAAGGCGGAATGCGAAGGTTTGGAATTCATTGGTTCCAATACAGTTGCGACCCCCTGGTTACACTGACCCAACAGCTGTAGGCAAGAATTGGCTAAGGGACAGTTAATATACAAATTCGGTTTTTTTCCCCACGTGGTGCTTGTACATGTGAGAAGTACTACTCCTACTACTCTAGATGGGTAGCTGATGAACTATCGAGGAATGTTTGCTTGTCATGTGGCTCAGTTACATGTGATTTACCACGACAGAATTTGTGGGGCACCACTGGAGAGTAAACATGCACGTAAAATGCATACCTGTATTTTCTTTGCAAATCCTTTTTTCCACGGCACAGCAACTGCCCTCTCATCAAAAAGAAGTCTGTTGTTGCTTGGATCGTCGTGTCCCATCACAAGATAAACAGCTTGAGTTGTGAGGGTTGGACATGCGCATCCGCTGACGGTCCAAAGCAGGGACACAGCACGAGGTAACACCTGCACTTGTGTCATTTTCAGTACTTGGTTTACCTGCACTTGAGCAATTGTCAGTTCACCAATCACTTCTACTGTCTTGACTTTGGCCTTGATTACTGCAAAAGGGGTAAAAAAAATAAAAAGGAATTAATTTGCATTTTCTTTAGTCAACTGTTAACCCCCTTGTGTACCAGTGTGAACAATGTGGGGGTCGGTTTATAGAGTCTCGTGGATAATTACGTCGGAGGCTCCATTCAATTGTGTGTCGTCTTGCCTTGAAAGCCGGGCAGTTGAACACTCGGTTTGTGCTTTTTCGCTGTGCTTGGGTTCTAAGGGAACCATCCCCATGTTTGCTTTTCTTTGCTGGATTGGCAGTTTCGTGGTAGTGTCAGATGTTCGCAGAAGTTGCGAAGGAGTTAAGGTGCTATTCGAAAAAACCCTGCGACACCACTTCGAAAAAATGGCTGAGTCCCACAACAGGTCAAAAAATGGGTAAGTCCCACAACAGGTCAAAAAATGGGTAAGTCCCACAACAGGTCAAATAATGGCTAAGTCCCACAACAGGTCAAAAAATGGGTAAGTCTCACAATAGGTCAAAAAATGGGTAAGTCTCACAACAGGTCAAGAAATGGGTAAGTCCTACAACAGGTCAAGAAATGGGTAAGTCCTACAACAGGTCAAGAAATGGGTAAGTCCTACAACAGGTCAAAAAATGTCTAAGTCCCACAGGCATGCTGTTTCTCCGTAACCCCTCGTGTTTTAGAAGAAAATTTGAAAGGCTCAACAAGTTTATTTGCGTAATCATATCTTACACTTTCTTCTACAGGTTGGCTTTTACAAACTTGAAGTAAAATTCCGTGATTTTCCATGTTTTCCAGAAAAAAACGTGATATTTTTCCCTGATTTTTTTTTCCGTCGAAGGAAGATGCAGTAGGACTAAAATAATGTTTCACATTTCACTCAAGCCGCAATAATTGCAGTAATCGTAAAAATTGAAAAGTTTCGAAGCTTTCTATTAAACATTCTATTTAAAAAAAAAAAAACCTCTGAAGATATTACATCCATGCTAAGGCAACTCCCCTTCTGAGTCGAGGGGGAGTGGCAATTCCTATCTGACCAGTGAAAACATGCTTTCTTTTTCTGCTTATTTATAATTGGCAAAAAAGTGTCAAAATAAATTTCATGATTCCAAAACATTTCGTGAATTATTGCATGCAAATTAAAAAAAAATTTAACAACACTTTATTACTAGGTTGACAAATTCCATGATTTTCCCCTGATTTTTCCAGACTTTGTGAATTCCTTGAATTTTCCAGGTTTTCTCGGTTTTAGGCCCTGTTCTAAGGGGCTACTTAAACCCATACAGTCATTTATTTCCTTTATGGCTGAAGTGGCCAGCTTGTGCACTTCTCCACGAAACCCTATGTCGTCATATCTGATATTCCCCCGCCCCTCTTCTAAAAAAAATGTTATAAAACACCAACCAAATACTTTGTACTTATTTTGATTGTGGGACATATTTATCCTTGCCAGGTAAATTCTACAGCTAATCTAATTTTTATCTCCTGCAAAAAGACAGCAGCCGCAGCTTTAAATTTTTGTAAATGTGGTGTCTGCTGCCTTTGCTAGCAAAATTGAGCATTACATGATGTTATCTGGAAGTTACGTAAATATTTTTGTGCCCCATCCCCACCACTCACTCACTTGTGCCCATTCATGTTTAGAACTCTTTCCGTCCTACCTCCAGTACAGTACAGAACAGTGAAGAACTCATGTTTTGTTTGGAATGACCAGGATTTCCGTAAGAGGGAAACATTCCCACTTTTAGGGAAATTTACCAATCCAGAAGGAAAAAAAATATGTGGGAGAAAATTTGAGGGAAATTGCCTCGGCTGCAAAAAGTCTGCCAGTTTCACAGGATTCGATTCATCACATATCATTCACTTTGCACTGATCTCTGCACTGATTCAACAACCAAATTGATATCCTTGATCAGGTATGGAGACCACTTGACAAGCGTATTCCACAATTGGTCAAACGTAGACAATGAAGGCCCTAACTAAGGTTGAAACGTCGCCAGAAGAAAGACTGCGCTTGATAATGAAACCCATCCGCTTTGCCTTAAAGGTGATCTGGCTACAGTGGGTTGAAAATTTAAGATTTGATGTTAAGTGGACCCCTAGATCCTTAATACCATTATTTATTTTTTTAAAGTAGCATTATCAATGGCATATGTTAAATTTAGGTTTTTATTTCGTAACGAAAGTGTATGGCATTTTGTTATGTTTATCGGGAACTGCCATTTAAGAGACCAAATATGTACATCATTTATGGCTGCATGAAGAGAATTATAATCCTGGAGAGTCCTGATACCACTGTAAGCCTTTACATCAGTAAATGTTGGCATCTTTCTACTACAGTACAAGTTTTTAGGTCTGCAACAAAGATCCCAAAAAGCAAGGGGCCCAACACCGAACCCCGAGGAACACCACTGCTAACCAATCCCGGGTCAGAAAGTGAGTCGGCAATCACCACAGACTTGGTTCGGGAGCCCAAGAAATCCCCTCTATCCAATGGAATAAATCGCCACCAATGCCAAAACACTGAAGTTTATGGATTAATTTAGAATGTAGAACTGACTCAAAGCTTTGACGGCTTGGCTTTGGCTTGATGGCTTTGATGGACTGATTTTGATGAAAGAATAACTTGGCATAAATTCGTACTAAAATATTATACGGGAGACATTACTTGTTGTATTTGTAAAACTGCATGTACCGTACTGTAGATGTTTACCACTCTTGTGTAAAATGATGATGAATGACGCTTTATTTTCACTTTCTGATGCAAATTCTGTTGTCTTCAAAAATGGAAAAATCTATGCATTTGGAATTGAGAATACAGAAAAAAGGAAAAAACTGACACACAAAAATTTGAAAAGGTAAAACGACAAGATCTATTGTTGCAGCATCATTATTTTAAACAAATAACAATAATCGTGTCCTACCGAGGTGCAGGATACCATAAAAGTTCCATAAAATCTTAACAAAGCCAGAACATAGCAAATGATCATATCAGAAAGCCTTTCACAAGTTATCTTCCACCACCACATATTTACTTGTGTATCCTTCATAATTTGTCAGTGACTAGCTAGAACTGATCACCTAGAAACAGTTCATTTGTGGTTACATACCATAGTCGAATCGTTTTGCGACATACAGCTTCCTCGTTGGCACAACGATGGGTTTGCATCGGCAGTACGATTCTGAAAAGGCATAAATTGAATTCTCTTATTTCTTTAAGGAAATGTTATGCAAATTTAAAGAAAATGCCCTTACTCACGTGACACCTTAGCAACAAATTACACCAAAAGCGATGGTTTGCATCACAAGCGATGTCCTGCGTGAGGGGGGGGGGGGGGGCGGGGGGAGCGAGGCGATTGGCGATGGGCGATTGGCGATGGGAGCGATCACCCCTTTTAAAACCGAAGCAGACACACGAGTTGATAATACAACATTATTGTTTAAAATCATCTTCACTGACTGTGTAAATTTTCTAGTGATTCCTTATAGAGGCACACTTACAAAAGCATCGTAATTCGTTTTTGTTTTCTTTACGTTGGTGTCGTCCTGTTTTCCTTGCTTCTTTCAATTTGTTTCGTTCATTTTTTTACCATGCGCAATACAAAAATGGACGAGAGCAAAATGAAAGTGGACGAAAGCGAAATAAAAGGACGAAACCAACGTAAAAACACCAGTAAAAATGTTAATTCTTTACCCTACTGTTTTAGAAATGTTTCTCGATTTTTAAGATAGCAGAATAGCTCGAAGAAATAAAGAATCATCATAAAGAATCGAACAAGTAATTGAAGAAGAAAGCTCTCAGAATAAAACTAATTTATTATGCCTAGAATTATTAGTCTAATAAAACACGAATTGGTGGGTACAAAAAATCTTTCTTTTACTGGTAAAACTAAAAAGTGAAAAAAGAAAGTGCGTCTTGCATCCCCCCCCCCCACCCCGTCTCCTAAAATTTGTGAACTTGAACCACGATTGGCATGTTCTCGATCCCTAGCTGATGCGAAGTCGCCCCTCCTAAAATTTCATCATGGATCCGCTACTGTGCGTCAGTCAGTTCAGAACTCGCTGGATACATCATTCAACAGAATAGCAGCCAATGTCTTAAAGTAGTGTTTTAAGAACTTATGCTCTCCATCATTATGCTCACCATTATAGTTGTCAAGGGTGTTGTCAAGAAGTTTCAGGTTTAAATACTGGCCAATGAGGTCACACAAGGGGACTGCACAGCCTAAAAAAAAATTTTCCCGCAATTGTCAGTTTTGATGACTGAGTGATGTACTCGATTTGTGCGCACTGTGAATTGTTTTTACTCCCAACAAACAACTCCAATCCAATGGCGACGAGCACGGAGCAAAAGCACTGCAATGCAAGCTTGTCAGCTTGTTAGGCAGGGAAGCCTTCAAACGTAGGCAGCCCGGATTAATGAATAAACCAACGCGCTTAGCACTAGTGGCCGACGAATATTATAAGTTAGTGTAACATTTTTACGATTTCAGTCGGGGATGAGGGGCCTGCTGTCGGAGTTAGTCCCAGACCTCTGAGGAGTTTGATGTGGGGACCCTGCGTACTGCAGCAGTTTGGGGAAAATTATTTAGTTAAATTGGAACTCATTAGACGAAAGGGGCTTCATTCCTAGTTTGACCCGACTATATAGTATCTTATTAACACTTACCCCCACTTTTGATCTTAGACTTTGCTTTTGCACCCATTCCAGATCCTGCACCTGCAACAGAAAAATTTTAAACTCACTTTATTTTGTTAGTTCGTTTGCAAAAAAAAGCAATGATATGCAATAGGAATCCAAACTTTTCCTAATAGGGCTGTCCTGAGCACGTTTTTTCCCTGCTGAATCAAGCTAGAGGCTGAACCACAGCCGATAAAATAAAATAAAAACGCCTGTTGCACCAAGTAGACCTGTGAATAGACTGGGCTTAGCAAATTAACGCTAGTTTAATCTTGGATTAACTACACTCTTCTAGATGGACGAGTCACGTACGGCTGCCTGTAAGCTTGAGTCTGTTCAGACCTTCTGCAGCTGCGATCGCAGCACCACGACACCCGTCGGTGGTGTATCACCTTAGACCACTTCACTCGTGTCACACGAGTGACGAGAGTTAAACGGGAAAACTGGGGAAAACCTTCGGAACTAGTTTCGATCACCTACGGTGCAAGGTGGCGCTGCCAGTCTTCTAACAGTATCGGGCGCATGGGCTGTGTACGGTAGCTGTGGGTAGGTGACACGTCCATCTCGAAGCGAGTAATTAGTCCAAGGTTTAATCCTTTTATAAATCAGTTGTTGAAATATTACCTGTGCTCAGTTTCAAGTGAATCTGTATCCTGTATACCATACGCGCTCGGAATGGGATGGACATATCGAAATGCAGTGGGTCGTATCAGAGTTAAGCTAATCCTGACTCACATGTAGGTTGAACCTACTTCGTTCTGCTTCACTTCACTTCCAGTGATGCTCAGAATGCAAAAGTGGGTCAAATTTCGAATTCCAACATTCCAACATCACACGGCTATGGCGTTTCGCTTACTATTTATTCAAATCCATTTTCCATAAACAAAGGAAGTGGGCACTGAATTTCAAAGGGAATTTATGTGTCTGCTAGCACCTGTTATCAGTAGCTATTGACAGTATACCACGTCTTTAGGGTTTATCACACTCCTGCTAGTATTTTAAACTTAAATAAATAAACGATAAGTTTTGGTGGCTCCACGGCGTGAGTGTTGGCCTAAGCATAAATCCATTAATTAAGAGACAATGGCGGGTTCTGGTGGGTGGTTGAAAAACTACGAACTAGCACACTTTCGTGCGTTTCCCTTTGGCACTCGAAACAGTGGCAGGCAAACTAATCAGGTTTCACTTATGGCGCATTTTCGCAACGACTTGCCCTTGCATTCTCGCAGCGACTTCCCCTGGCATTCTCGCAGCTAAATGCTAGAAATCATCTGAACTTCCAACATGGCGGCGGTTTTCAGTCGACAGTCGACTAGCAACGACAACGGTAAACAATTCAAGTTCAGCAGCGACTAGGAAAATTTCGTCAGGAGGAATTCTTTATCTTATTGTCGCGAATTACAAGACTTAAAGCATTTACTCAACGACGTCGGATTCAGCTAATCCAGGAAGCATTGTTACCAGGGCAACAGCACCTTTTCCATCGCAATTAAATTCCAGAAATACAATGCGAGTCGTTTATGCAACGACTCGCCTTTGCATTCTAGCAGCTAGAACTCAATCGAGATGGCAAAGGTGACAATGCTAAATGGATTAGCTAAATCCGACATCGTTTGAGTAAATACTTGCAGTCTTATAATCCGTGCCAATAATCTAAAGAATTCCTCATGACGAAACAATTTTCCCAAACGTTTCTGAACTCACGTTATTTGCTGTTTTCGTTGCGAGGCGGAAGACATAAAACCGCCGCCACTTTGGAATTTGAGGTGATTTCTTGCTTCTAGCTGCGAGAATGCAAAAGCGAGTGGTTGCGTGAACGTGCCCTAAGTGTGGTGTACCACAAGCGTACCTGCTTTCATGTCACTAACTAATGTAGACATATATGTCTAAGATCAGATCTCTAATCTGGTAATGGTGTGTACATCCTTCAAGGAGTGCTTAAGCTGGTTAAATAAAGAGTATATATAAGGAGACAGCACCAGATGACAGGGTGATGCCTCTTAATCATCTGTTGAAGTACATACGCGTGTCTGTGTCTCTCATGGAGTAAGCTGGCTTAGGCCAGAATGTATGTTAGTCCAATAGAGCAGTGACACGACCTAGTATTATTGTATATAACTCTATGCTGGAGCCTTAATGGGTTAGCTGCAAGGGGCACTGCAGAGAGAAACAGAAGGGCGTCATACTGAAGCCGATGCTGTGAAGAGTGATTTCTTAGACCTAAAACGCGCGATTTTTGTTGTTGGAGAAAACAACGTTATTTTAAGCCTAAGAAATCCGCTCTTCCGTTGTTTTTCCCTCCATTTTTATGTAGTGCACCTTGTAGTTATGCCCCCCAAAACCCATACTGGTGCCAATATGGCGGCAAATGTCACTGCTCTATACATTACACTTTGCTTTTTGCAGTATTAGTAACTTGGTATCAAAAAAGAATTCAGTTTACCGATAGAGCATTGAGAGCGAATGATTGGCATTTTTGTAGAGTAGTTGTGGGTCAAAAGTCCCTTGGCAAAAAAACACAGAAAATCATAAACTCCATGGCTCAGCTGTGTGAATGGGACCAGGGGTTGCAACTGTACTAGTAACAATGCATTCCAAACCTTCGCAGTCAGTATGCTTCCGACGCTTGGCCGATGCTGGTAACACCAACATGGCGCTAGCTAACTTCGTGTTTCGTCAGAATGAGATTCGCGAGAGACCATTCCTACAATTTATTTATTTATTTGTTTATTTTATATTGTTTACAAAATGACTGTAACGCCCTATAAAAAAGATATCAGCAATTTCGGATCAAAATAACAATTTTAAAAACAGAAGGGTATCTGGCGCCCACCGTTCTCGCCTGAATGAGATTCACGAGAAACACGTCATTCACAAAATCATTGTAACGCCCTATGAAAAACATAACAGCAATTTCGGATTATAACAACAATTTTAAAAACAGATGAAACATGGCGGGTATCCATGGTGCCCACACCGTTCTCGCCTCTGCTCTCGCCTGAGTGAGATTCGTGAGAAACACATCATTCACTCCTATCGCAATCACTCTTGTAGTGAGCGACAAGACAAAGCATATAGGCCTATTACATGCAGGTTGCCACAAATGTGAAAACGTTGCGCATCTTAAAAGCGATACAAGCATCAATTTATAAAATCGAACAGCTATTGGAAAATTAGTTCGAACTTTTTCCTGTGCTAGGATCAATTTTGCAAACAGTAGGCTATCACAGTTTGACTGTAGCCGTGTGTGTTTTACCCTAATCGTCGGACTTAAGTTTCTGCAACATTTCTGTGTTACTGCAACTGAATTAGCTCACCACGTTTAGCCGTAATGGCGATTACGGGTTACCATCCCATAATCTCAGAGCGGATTCAGTCATAATCACTGATGGCTGGGCCTTAAATAGTGAATCTGCTTGTCCGCTAAAGTACATATATACTACAGTATATATATATAGTCCTAGATGGGACCAACTAGTTGGAGTACCGAACATTACCTATCATTTTCTGCTTACGAGTCTAGGCTAGCTTGTTCAGCCTTAGTTGTTAGCAGAAATGAAATGGGTCTTCTCATTAGGTCGCCAAGCCTTTTCGGTCAGCATTTTTGTGTGTGGGTCCCTGGGTTGGGTCATGAGTCACTACGTTAGATCCCTTTTTTACCTGGAGATCCATTGACTCAGAATGTCCACTAACTCGGAACGAACCATTGATCCGGATTCAGAAAGTAACTAATAAAGTTATGTTTATGAAGAATGGATGAAGAATGAAAACCTGCCAGGATAGTACAAGAGACTACCCAGCTTCTTCAGCAGCTATGGTATCTAAGCTGGATGTTATCTCGGCCATCAGCATTGATTGGAGTTGTCCCGGATCAAATCCTTGGGTTTGAACTAGACTTGGCCTAGACTTCTTTTACATGTCTTGTAAAGTTCAAAATTGGACCGGTCCAGTCAATTACTAATTGCGTTGAGGATGGCAGGACACACACTGCCATTGTTGCACCCTATGAGTCCCTAAAAGGGTCAAAGGGTTTTTAGCGAGCGTTAACCGCTCCCGGTCATCTACCCAACGAAGCCCTAAGACCCTATGTCTGCAACACCCGGATCCCTATGTTGCTGCTTTGCAACAATACTCACGCCCTAGTTGGCTTTCAACTAATTCCTTGCGTACGATTACATTTCAGTGTTCGCCTATACCAGTCAGAGATTCTGATGGTCATCATGGCTGAGCAGTGAAAGCGCTGGTGAAAGAGCTGCTTGAGCCCCTGGAAAGGGACCTTGGCAAAGTACCCGACAGGACTGCCGACCAGGGTAGTGTGAGAGGCTACCATGCTCCTTCAGCGGCTATGGGAACTATTCTGGCCAATTCTAAAAAAAAAAATTAGGCCCCTACGATGATCGGAGATTTCTCAGTTCAAAGTCCCTTTACCAGATATCATTCTTATCAAAAAGTCTGGTAATGTTCCAAATTGAGCCGGTTCAGCCGCACGAGCATTATATTGCTTCGGCTGACTTAAGGCTCAAAAGGAATTAAAAAAAAAAATAATAATGAAAAAACCAGTAGCCACTAAGGATGTTGTGTGTGTGTATGTGTGTTTGGGGGGGGGGGGGGATGAAAGGGGCAAAAGTTTGTAACACAAAGGTAAGATCTGAGAATTCAACTAAGGTATCCAGGAATACCGGAAAGGGGCTGCACCTTGGAGCCATGTTGAGCGACTATTTTTAGCAATTTACGTTTAGAAAGTCAATTTTCGAAGTGCTTGGTGAACCGTAGCGGACAAAAGTCCCATTGGCCGGGACTATTCTCCCCGACATTTTTCACAAGCACATAACCAAATAACTCTCAAAATAATTTACTACATTAAAAGTAGCAAGTTAGTTCTCGGCTCGACTTTCACCGTACAGGGAACGAGTTTCGCGTAGCTTTCTGATCTGTTATAATAAAACATTGTTATAAATTTTAAATGAAAACGTAAACTTTTTTTCTTTTTTAAACGAATATTTTTTCTTGGGTAAAATGTTCGGGTCAATTAAAGAAAAATGTCCGTGAATTTGGATTTTAGCAGGGCCTACCTTTCTCGATCGATCAACGTCTTCCTTGTTTATCCTGCCCCCCCCCCCCCCCCCACCGCTCTTTCTTAGTACGTATTGTGCAGAATACTAACAATTTTTAATTGTTGCAGTTTTATTTAGAATTGTTGACAAAGGCCTTTCGTCGCAGTATCAATAAAAAATGTGAAATCAAATAACTCTGCGCCTACTGTTGGTTTAACGCTTTAGTTTTCACCATCGGCGCTGAACTGCGTTGGAACGTTACACTACTGTGTCAATAGATGGCGCTATCATCAAGAAACACGTCGAACGCAAAAACGAAACTAAAACTTAAAACTAATTGTGGCTTCGAAGTACCGGAAGGAGTAGGAAAAGAACGGAAATCTTCTTTGAATGTTGTATATAATAGCTACGGCAAGTAGTTTCTACTTTTATTTCAGATTTAGTGATAATACCACTAATTTATTTCGTGAGAGCACGAATTTGTTTGATGATATCCGTAATTCGTTTATGGATATCAATAAAATAATACATTTGCAAATGTATATAATCAGAAAGAAAGAACCCGCCAAGTTATAGCCAATCAATAGTGATTGAATTAAAAACACACATCTATCTAATTTATTTCATTTAGCGCTAGGTAAAAAAAAAAAAAAAAACAACAACTTTGTTTTACAGGGGCACGCGCGTCTCCAAAATCGTGCGCGCGAACTTTTTTTTTACGACTTCGCTTCCCAGGGTGCACGAGATCTAACGTAATATCATGAATTTATTGGTTTGGGGAGGAGAATTTGTAACTCTAAAACGTCCCTATTTTGAAGCGTCTTACATTCATTCCTATTATAGTTCCATCCGAGTTTTCAGAGGGCGCCACGCGAAACATATGGTAAATTGTTGCTCATTATTCAGCCCAAATCTAAAGTAAACTAAATTACAACTAAGCTAAACTAAATTATTAAATACAAGCTAATTACGTTTAGTGTACTTTCATTTTAGGCTGTAAACTGAGTATAAATTCCCACATAAAACTCATGGCGCCCTCTATAAACTCAGACGGAACTAATAAGAAAGAATCCAAGAATTTTCATGTTACATGCAGACAAAGCCAATCGGAAAAAAGAGCTTGTTTTGAAGAAAAAGGAAACCATGTAGCCATAGATAAAATGTTTGTCAACCTACCAAAAAATTGTTTTCTTAACTATGCAGGCTAAATTTTGGCATAAAAAAATTTATGCCCGCCCGCATGTTGCTATTGATTGAATGATAAACTCCTGTAAAACAAGGTATTTTTTTTTTTTTGCTTTCACAGTAAATAAATTATTGATATCAGTAATTGAATTACAGATATCAGTAACTGAATCACAGATATCAGTACATGGAATACAGATATCAGTAAATGAATAAATGATATAAAAAAAATAGGCACGATTTACTGATTCAGTTATTGACATGATGAATTAAATTGCTGATATCAGTAAAAAAAAAAAAAACCATATCAGTGATATGATTAAATGAATCACTGATCGGTAAATGAATTACTGATAATATCAGTAAAAGGAACACTGATATCAAACGAATTACTAATATTAGTGAATGAATTTTTGATATCAGTAAAAACATTTTTGATGTCACTTAACCAATTACTGATATCACTAATCCAGTTTATGATCTCATACGTACTTATTGATATCGTGATTGATATCAATAATTCATTTTTTGTTACCTCTGTATATTTACTAATATCATCAAATAAATTAGAGACATCACGAAATAAATTAGTGACATCATTAATTTTGGAATAAAGTTAGAAACGGCTTGCGGCATACAGGTTGACCGTTAATCAGTTAAGTTGTAATCAGCTTGATCAGGGCACAGTGGCACACGAGAATGCTGCGGCACAATACGGATTAAGTCAGTCACGAGTAGTTTCTGCTCTCCACAAACACAAATGCCGTCCGTATCACGCACATTTCCAGCAAAGATTATAGAGCAGTGACATTTGCCGCCATATTGGCACCAGTATGGCTTTTGGAGGGCATAACTACAAGGTGCACTACATAGAAATGGAGAGAAAAACAACGGAAGAGCGGATTTCTTAGGCTTGAAATAACGTTGTTTTCTCCAACAACAAAAATCGCGCGTTTTAGGTCTAAGGAATCACTCTTGACAGCATCGGCTTCAGTATGACGCCCTTCTGTTTCTCTCTGCAGTGCCCCTTGCAGCTAACACATTAAGGCTCCAGCATAGAGTTATACACAATACAAAACATGTGGATATCGCACTTGTAGACTCTACACCGTTTTCTACACATGTTTCTTGCACTCGTATTGGAAGGAAACATAGCATTATATACAGTTGTTGTCCTGCGAACATAACGTGGAACGTACTATACACGTAGGGAACAACCTAACGCGTTCCGACTATTGCAATTAAGTACTTATTTGGCTTGGCGACAATCCAAAGTTCACTTTCAATGTGTTGTGGTCGAATGAAGCCAGGTTTACTCGTAATGGTGTTATAAATTGTCGCAATGTTCACTACTGAGCAGATCAAAATCTTCGTACAGAGATACACATCATCAAGTGCGGTGGTATACGAATGTATGGTGTGGCGTCTATACGGACACCGACTAATGGGTCAATTTTTTTATCACGACAACCTAAATGGTCGCCCGTTACCTGGACCTACTGGAAACGTCACTGTCCGGGTTTCTTGATGATTTGCCTTTGCAAGAACTAAATGCATTTGGTTTCAGCATGATGGCGCTGCTCCTCACAGAACAGCAGCCGTATATGGGATTGGACTACCATGGTCGGGGCTAGGTTGCCTGATCTGACACCGCTAAGACTTCTTATTAAGGCGCACCTCAAATCACAGATGTTGTACAACTCTTTCATTGTTGAACCATTGTTGTAGCAGTGGATTTATATCATGAAGACACACAACTGCAACAATGAAACCGTTGTCTTAAGAACCACGGCTATAGTCTGTTCCACATTATGTTTTCAGAAAACTAACAGTATGACGCCACGTTTTCTTCCACTACGAGTGCAAAAACATGTAAATATCCCACTCGTAAACTCTAACAGTAACTCTGTAGAGTCTGCAATTGTGATATCGACATGTTTTTGCACTCGTAGAGCAAGGAAACGTGGCATCATACTGTTAGTTTTCTGCAAGCATAATGTGGAACAGACTATAGGCGTAGGTTTCTTACTTACGTAAGTAAGAAAACGAAGGTCTTAAGTTCTTACTTAAGTAGTAAAAATACAATCGCTATCCATATTTACGTATCCCAAATCGTTTCTAAAGTATTATTAAACTATTTCACACTCTAAATTAACAACTATTAATTTTAAAGTAAGAAAATGGAATTCTAGGCAGAGAAAACAAAGGCGTGGGGTTCTTACTTACGTAAGTAAGAAAACGAAGGCCTTTGGTTCGTCTTATAAGTAAGTAAATCTACTACCGCTATCAATGTTTGCATATCCATATTTACGTATCAATGTTTCCAAAATAATACATTTGTTACAGCTGAAGAAAGACCCAAAGGAAATAGTTAAAATTGATTAAAATAAGCAAATAAGGTATTTATTGCAGTTAATGAGTTTTAAAAACTGAGTCAGAGCAAAGAACATTCCCGCCGACAATGGCTCGTTATGCTCTCACAACAATGGCTCGGTTACTAACAATACAAATCGTTGTTGTACAAATATATAAGACGATGGTTCGGCAACAATTCACTAACACTGTTGCTTTATTGCAACATTGGCTCATCTTCTAAACTCGTCTCAAAGACAAATATGTTAGACGATGGCGTTCGGCAACCATGCGGTAAGACTTTCGCTTTATTGCCCTCGTGGTTTCGCCACTCGGGTAAACAGCGAAAGTCTTACCTTATTGTTGCCGAACGCCATCGTCTAACCGATACTTAGATGTATACATTAGAAGCTATCGGCAACAGCATCGTGAATCGTTTACAGGCTTGCATTGTCGCGGAGGAAACACAAATGGAGTACACGTTGCACCGATCCCTGCGGTAATTCTTAAAGGGACACAAGGGCTTCCGGCTTTCGTGTGTGAATCATTCCATTTTATGATTTGGAGGATGGAATGTTTGTTTATTGTTTATTTCTCGTGGCCAAAGGCGACTCCAGAGGATTTTCAGGAAGGGTTTTCAGGAAGGGAATTTCCTTACCTACCACAATTGTTGGAATTTTTATTCTTTACAAGCCATGAAAATGGAAACAAATAATTCCTTCATTGCATTCAGCAGAGTGCACAGACCCCAAAGAGGGCAGGCGCAATCTTTAGTAAAAGGACACAGTAAGTTATAGAGGACTTTTTTTGCTCTCTTTCTTTTAGCTTTTTCTGCCCTTCTTAACCGTTTTTGTCCCTATTTAGCATTTTGAGGCCTATTTCAGGCCTTTGGGTCCTTTCTCAGGCATGCCAAATTTCACCTTAAAAGACCTTTTTTTTTAATACAAAAAGGGCATTTTGCCAAAAGGGCAGGGGCAATGCCCGCCTGTCCCCGTCATGTGCATGCTACTGAATTTTATACATTTTCACATTTTTCACAAAGATTGAACAGCTACTTAGCTCGGCTGGAGCCTGTAGCCAGTACCCTCCCCGGTAGTGCAGTGGTTAGATTGCCCGGCTAGTAAACGGGATGTTCTGGGTTCGAGTCCCAGTCGGGGCAGTTGCCTTTTCTTTTTTTCTCAGACTAGTGTATTGTGTATCCTCACAAGGACAGTCTTTAATGCAGACTGCTTGCTTCATTTACCCTTTACCTTGTGATTTCTTTCTTTGTTTAAGCTTATTCATTCCGCGTAACTTCCCCCCTCCCTCTACAAACTAAAATGGAATGACCTTCATTCATACCAATACGCTATTACCAAACAATTCTCAAACTACAAATACGCAAAATGAATTATTTACCTTGCCAGAATGCCCCAGCACAGTGACGTAACAAAGTGTCTCTGGGCCCATAGGCAAAATTTATGGTCGGGCCCTCCCCCATCTATTGCCCCCCCCCCCCCCTCCAAAAAAAACCTTTGACCTTTTCGAATGTTTTGGTCCAAATAATACACATACTGTAGATTGTTTGGTATACGTTACCCGAACAACCAATAACTTTTCAGCCAAAAAAATTACTTCGTAATGCAAGCAAACAATAATGTTTGAAAAGATTTATAAAAAAAAAACATGTCTGTGTGGTATTTTTTTGCCTACTTAACTATCGAATTGTAGCTACATTATTACACTTGTTAAAATGGGAATTTGGACATGCTATAACATACTAGTGGAGTCGCTTGCTTTGCTCGGTCATTCCGCGTCGTCTCGCTACCCCCCTCCCACACCCGTCTCGCCCCCTCCCCCCTCATTTAGCCGTTCGGTGGCCGTTGCGTTGCGGGCGCAGCTACTATCTCAGCGGGCCTTGGCTGCTACTCTTATAATTTGCCGTTCCATCGGTAGATGGCGAAGATAGCATCGCATGTCCTGCTTGCTTGCTGCTGCTGCTGCTGCGCTGCAGGTGACTGCGTTGGGGATCTTGTGTAATTATATATACAGATTACACTTTGAACTTCACATTTACATACCATAGTTAGTTTACTACTTGAGGCTTTTAAGGCGATACTTTCGGCATGCTTTTCTCAATGAAAAAATCTCAATGGTTTTGTCCACTTCCATATTTTGATGCCTGGCGGGCCCCCGAGTTGCAGGGTCCCGTAAGCAATGCGTACCTAGCCTACCTGTATGTTACGCCACTGCCCCAGCACAATGTCATTCTATCCCTGCTGCCTCATATCGAAGTTTATTCACTCCGAAAAGCTTCGAAAACACGACGAGCGAGCTTACAGCGTGAAATCTGGCTACACAACGCCTCTGTCTCCTTCCCACCCACTCCCCGTCACTCCACAAATTTGACCCAAAAGACTCGTCCGTCTACCACACACTCCCCCCTTCTTCATAAACTAAAATGGAATGACCTTCATTCATATCAACATACTGATTGATTACCGTTTTAATTAAATACATTAAATACGAGTTAGCTTGACGTCACAACCATGGTATAAATTATTTATTGGTGATAATCTCACGGTTATCACCAATGACTATTACTTAGCAATAAGGGATCGTCCAGTATTTATCAAAATGGGATAGGGGACAGTTTAGAGGATAACCGTTTATGGTGGAGAATTTCCGAGATTTTTTAGCCCTCCCCTCACCTAAAATATGTTTGTCCCACTTGATGTGACCGTTTTTTAGTCTCCCCCACCCCTTCCCCGCTGTTTAACTTGTTTTGGTCTTTCGTCGTATAATTTAGAGCTATTTGTGAATGTCATTCTAATCCTTCGTTGAGCTTTTGTATTTACTGTATTTGTATTCCTTTTTCACTGCCGATGACAACGCATTAGGCTGAGTAGCTTTCGTAAACTCATATCATGAAAATGAAAATTTTAATAAAATTTTCTTTTTTTTGGGGGGGGAGAATGAGGTGAACGTTTTTTAGTCTCCCCCACCCCTTCCCCGCTT
>JAHWFP010210364.1:60037-73787 GCA_023313725.1 Lithobius niger
AAAAAAATTAGGTTTGTTATCTCGACATAACCAATTCTTTATCTCGAGATAACAAACTATATTACTACTTCCGTTACTACTTCCGGTAAGGTCGCAGAAACGGAAATTCGTTATCTCGACATAACGAATTTCCGTTTTTGCGATCTTACGGGAAGTATTACCGGAAGTAGTAACGGAAGTAGTAATATAGTTTGTTATCTCGAGACAACGAATTGGTTATGTCGAGATAACAAACCTAATTTTTTTTTCTTGGTATGCCTTTACAGGGCTCCGTACGTTACAGCAGATTCATCAAATTCACACTTCTGGATTTACAGCACTGCTAAATAGGTTTGATCAGTCGCACTGGCAGGGCCGTAACAAAGTCGTTTGGCCCCCGGGGACAAAGCACAGAAATGGCGCCCTTTCTGGGAAGGGGCGCCATTTCTGGCCTTCCCATACACCGCGATGTCACTATAAGAATGTCACTATAAGAATAAGAAGATAATTATTCGAATATTCGTTCAAAATTAAAAAACTATCGTTTTTTATTTACTGTGTAGGTCCGTCTCGCTAACTTTTTTAATTATTTGGCGCCCCCAAACTCAAACCTGGGGGGGGGGGCGCCCTGCCCGGCCCCCCCCCCGTACTTTACGGCCCGGCGCACTGGATGACGTAATCAGTACGACGCTTCTGATTGGTTCCCCACACGTCGCCCGTAGCAACCAAACGACCGCAGCCAGCCAACAGAAAATGGATACGTGAGCAATGCAGGAAAGCCAACCCTAACGTACTCGCGATAAATAAATAAAGAAATCATAAGGTAAAGGGTAAACGAAGCAAGCAGTCTGCATTAAAGACTGGCCTTGTGAGGATACACAATCAATACACTAGTCTGAGAAAGAAAGAAAAGACAACTGCGGCAGTTATTTTTGTATAGTTACTGGTCAGACTTCTTTGGTCAGACGTGAACATTTTTGGAAGTTTGGAATGTACTACTGTAATCTCCTACTACTAAAAATCTTACGTAATACCACATTAAATAACTCTCTCTTCCCCGATTTTTAATGTCCAGTGCATTTTTTGGTAGTTGCGTGGTTTTAATTAATGGCTATTGCAATAATAATGCTGCAGCCAGGGCCGTAGGAAGGGTGAGGCGTGCAAGGCGCCCGCCTAGGGCGTCACTTTCTGTGGGGCGCCGCGCCGAGTTTGTTCCTTTTAATGATCAGATAACCGAAAAACGAAATAAAAAGTAAAAAAAAAAAAGTAATCGTACGTAATTTACAATGTAAAACTAGTGTGAATGGGTGAATAAGAGTTAACTTCTTTGGATGGTACCGTGGAGGTGGGTGTTTGTTGGTGGTGAAGGACAAATATATTTTTTTACGGATGGTGTCGCACGGAAGTTATACAATTACACATGATATAATAATCAGTTTTTAGTTGTGTAAGCCTCAATACAACATTCATGACATTAAAAAAAAAGTATCTTGACATAGGCAGCCTGGTGGGGGGGGGGGGGGGGTGATGCCACTAAAGTCGTTCGCCGTAGGGGGATCTGGCTCCCCGACCGCGTCGGGGGGGGGGGGGGGCGGAGGGGGCGCCTCTCAGTTGGTTCGCCTTGGGCGCCAAGGGGACTAGGTACGGGCCTGCTTAATCCCGATCACCCGGAAAATAGCTTACACGTACAAATAAATAAATAAATATCCGTATTTTTGTCGCAAAGCTATTAAATTTGTAGAGTGCACGACGTAGGTCTTCAGTAAACTGCGACATGTTCGTTTATCCAGATAGTGTTTCAAGGACGGCAGCAGTTTTGTACGAAACGTACGCGCACCGAAGTTATCGTTTTAGTGTTTTTGTCTTCCTCATAACGGAATGTGATGTCATTTATTATCACTATTTTTTTAAGCAAAATGCAAACAATGTTTATTGAAGTTATTGTCTTAGTTCACAGCCACCCTACAGTAAAGGACGGATCTGATCAAGACAAATAAGGCGCGTAAAATCAACCATGGACATAGAAGGAAGCGCAAGTTTGCTAGGTGCTGCCATCTCTCCACCAAGCGGCGAAATTTCAAATTAACCGACGAGGGTTCCAAATTCTGCCAACCGATGACGCCACTTGGCACACTTGTCGCGCCGGTATTTGTTTCGCATTCTGGCGGAGCATTGTGGAAGGCAAAGCTGATCCGGCCTTTACTGCAGGTGGCTGTGCATGGTTAGTTAGCCTTTATAACTTGAAATACCGTACAATCCAGAAAGAAGTTGGCATTTAACATAGGCCTAACTGTTTTTCGCTTGTTAAATTACTAAGCCTACGCCCGTAGGCAGGAAATGTTTTTAAGGTTTCTAAAAAAAAAAACGAAACCGACCGAGGTTTTGGCAAAAAAACCGAAGACCGAACCGAAAGTTGAAAACCCAAAATCGACCCATCCACAGTTAATTATTTTATGCAGTTTGTCTCGTGTCATTCGTGTTTCATCCAGTATGCACCCTGGAGCTGGAGACGATGTGTACAGTACACATCAATGTGTACTACCTCAGCCTCCACACGAACTGTGTACTATAGGAGTTACACAACTTGTGTGCCAGTTATAGTACACATTCTATGACCTTAATGCGTACTGCCACTGCACAGACACTGTACTGCCAGTACACAACTTGTGTGGAAGCTAGCAAGTGCACATTGATGTACACACCATTTTCAGAGTGTATGCTGACATCACTAAAGCATACTCGAACATCGGCCGAGTAACAACTGCCAATATTACCAAATCCTTTACGCTGCGAAACACAAACAAAAATGGTAAATCGGTAAGGAAAATATTCTAATTACGGAAAATTGCAGCAACTGTCAACAAATCGCAAGAAACCAGCTCTCACAGCATTGGTTTGACTAAAGACGCCATTTTTTTTATCTCTAGCGCCCCATGCAGCTAGCTCAACGACTGCCTCCTACCCTACAATAGTCAAATATTGGCAAATTATAAAAGCTCCCCTTGAAAAGTCACATCGTTTACTTTGAAAATTCATATTCACTTCTTATTTACCCTTCATACGCTTATTTTCACAGTAAAAGATGTTTTTCTCATAATTTGTACGCAAATTTATGCAACTGACTGTCGAAAATTTGCGTAGATATTGTGAGAAGAATGTCTTTTACTGTGAAAATAAGCGTATGAAACGTAGATTTTCATTTTCCTCATTTGGAGTAGTCAGTGGTAATAGTTAGCCTTTTGCTGGTTTGCCAGTTTTGGCCGGTAATAGCCGGGAAAAAAGCCGGTACAAACCATGTTTTTGCCATTGTCCCGGCAAAAAAGCTGTTTTTGCCAGCAAAAACGTCCAACCCTGTAGTGATATTCATAGCTCAGTTATGTACTGTACGTAGTAAATGCTTTATTCTACAACGAGTCACATGACCTAGTTGGGCTAAAAGCTCTTTCACAAGTTACCCTATGTTGTATAAACACTCGTCTCCAACATAATGTAGATAATAACGAGTAATGTATAGATTTTACTTGGTGAGAAAACTAACACATTGACAGCGCCCCCACCAAAATACTGAAATAAATTTCCATGTGTTTCCAGGTTTTCCAGAGAAGATGAAGTCATTTTCCAGGATATTTGCCGTAATTTTTGGAAGGAAGTTTTTTTTCACACATTTTACCAGTTTAGTGTTAAAAAGGCTGAAGCTTTTAGATGGGAAATATATTACTTAAAATCTTAATTTTTTCCCCGTGTTTTCCAGGTTTTTTATAAAAAAAAAAAGAGAGAGAATTCCCTGAGTTCTCCCCGAGTTTCAAACGTAGTTTAAATTCCCTGAGTTTTTCAGGTTGGTGGGAAACCTGATTGATGTTCCCTTCTTGGCGTTCTGTTTTGTTAAACATTTTGAAGTATTTCATCTTTTACAACGAAGAATGCATGTGATGTGAGTGGGGCGAGGGATAATCGTCTAACTGGAAAATCGCATAATTGGAAGAACGTATACCGTATAACAGTATTACAGAAAGTCGTCTAACAGGATATTCGTATAATGGAAAATCGTCTAACTGGACATTCGTATAATGGAAAATCGTCTAATATCCCTAACTCGCTCGCGCTACCGCGCTCGCTGAGGCTATACATACAACATCAGAAAACGCGACGTTTATCCAGTTAGACGTTTATCCATTATACGATATTCCGTTTAGATGATTTTCCATTATACGATATTCCGTTTAGACGATTTTCCTGATTTTTTATTTATGCAAATATTAGATAATTATACCATTATACGATTTTCCAGTTAGACGTTCGTCCGACGCCCCATGTGGGGTAACTGGCGACGGAGGGCTTCCCTGCATATAGCCAAGCAGGGGAACGTTTCGTGCGGCTGGCTTCTGCATTCCTGCATAGCTCGGACGCGAGGATGCCCTTCGTTCACCACACCGGGCGCAGAAGGACCGTAATTTCCGAGAACAAAGTGAATTTTAAAGTAATTGCAGGTTTCCTTTTCCTGGTATCTGGAAAGTGGCTGATTCGGAATAACTATCTAAAGTGATTGGTTATATCTTTAGGCTATTAAAGAAAAAAAATCGGGAGGTAGGGGACCCCCATCCGCCCCTGAGCAGAGTTATGGGAAAGACAGGTTGGAAACGCTCGTTATTGCTACGCCTACGCTTGCAATGTTTGTTCGGGACCCAGGACGCGAAAGTCAAATAAATACAGATGCAAACCTATTTACGTTGCCTTTTGGACTCATATGTCAGACTGCCTGAGCGGGGAATCGAACCCACGACCTTTGAAACCACAAGCTGAGGGCCTACCGCTGAGCTATACTGACATGGCCAAAAGGACGCGTCCATAGGCAGCATTTGACACGTGCTTATATATATATAAACATGTACGTGTTAAATGCTGCTATGGACGTTTTCTTTTGGCCGTGTCACTAAGGCTGAGCGGTAGGACCTCACCTCGGCCTTTGGTTTCAATGGTCGCGGGTTCTATTCCCCGCTCAGGCAGTCTGACATATACGTCCAAAAGGCAACGTAAATATGTTTGTATCTTTATTTATATTTAAAGGCACATAACTCCCTCCGGTATATTTTAACAGTTTCACTCGCTACATTACCGGAAATAGTTTTATATAAACTGATTTACCTTTCATTTGCTGGTCTAAGGGTACGATGCAGATGTCAGTAGTGGCGCGTGAATGTTATTAGGCTTGTTTTAAACGGCTCGGTCCGAGCGGTATATAACTCCCGCCACATCGCTGGCAAGCCGAGGCCCTGGAGGAAGGATAATTAATCCTTCGCTCAAGTTTGCGACTTGGTCGTACGATGTGTCACGTTGCCGCGGCCCCGAAATGAGTTTAACTAGTGTCGTAGAGCAATGCGCGCTGCGGTCGTTTGAACTATATTTTAGCGTAGGTGACGCAGAGTAAAGTGGCCAGAACGGAGGGATTTATGTGCCTTTAACTCTTGTTTAGCCTTTAGCTTTCTGTCTTTAATCCTTATTTCACGTTTAAGTGTTCCAATCGTTTGAGTGTGACACGTCAAATAAGCGCCCCTCCAGTGGCGATTGGAAAGTGTACGTTTATACGTGTATAGGCACGTGTTAAATGCTACCTATGGACGTTTCCTTTTGGCTGTGTCAGTATGGCTCAACACTAGGACCTCGGCCTTTGGTTTCAAAGGTCGTGGGTTCGATTCCCTGCTCAGGTAGTCCAAAAGGTAACGCAAATAGGTTTGCATCTGTGTTTATTCAACTCTTGTTGAGCCCTTGACTTTCCGTCTTTAACACTTACTTTGCTGATGCGTGTGTAGTTTTTAATTTTTTTAATTTTGAGAAAACTTCGTTTAACCTCCCTGTAATATTGGTGAACTAAGGATGATGAGGGGAAAGTATTTTCTTATTTTTTTTGAAGGCGTATGGCAGGAATCTAATTCACACTAAGATCTAAACATGTATTGTGCGCGTTGCGTATCTCGAGTCCTGTAAGTATTTTACGAGCGGCTACGTCTTCCTGGAGGGAGCGGCTTTAATCGACGACCGCCATTGTTTTTGTAACCATCTTGGATATCAACAAGGCACTCTGCTGCCAAAAACGTACAATCGATTACCTGTGTCGTTCTGCGGCGAACTCAACATAGGCCGCGCACACTTTAGCAACAGTTTTTTTTTTCTTTTGGTTTTAACAATAGGGATCGGCCGATGTGACTTTTAGCGATCCGACCGATGCCGATGAAAGGTAAACCGATCCGACCGAGCCGATAAGATGCCGATACCGATAATAATGATAAAAAAAAAACACGACTAAAAATTTAACCTCCACACAAATGCAACTTCAGTTTTTGGTTTTGCATGGGTTCCAACTGCTGAGATTATACAAAAAAATTATGTGCAGCAAGCAATAACAGGATTTTAACTCGTATTCCTACTTATGGCTTCAGTTCATTCATCTTCCCGGTTAGTTGTAAGTTGGCCGTTGTAAAACTTTAAAGCGTTAGAACTATCACGTGCGGCATTTTCATTACAAGCTGAGCAAATGGCTTTGTTTTTCTCACTCGCTTGTTGTTTTAGCCGCGCTTTGGTGTCAGTTTTGCGGGGAAGACGGTTGCGTTTCTACGTAGTAACGAATATTTGTATCGGATGCCTTACAGTGGTCCGATACCGATATGGCACAAATACCGATTATATAGCAGGGCTCGAAATGAGAGGTATCGCATCGCAGTTTCCACCACAATTTTTGACATTAGCGATACAAAATTGAAATTTGCGTAGCAGTTTAGCGACGCAATGTCACGGTGAAAAGAATTTTATAACTACGTTAAAAAATCCTTTTACAGTAGGCCTAGCCCATTTACATTCATTGTGTTCCGTAAAATTCTTAATTCCAATCCCTACAGAAGTTACGTTAGTTTTATACCACGTGCAAAGAATGAAATTGAACGATACACAATCGTAACATAAAGCATCAGAATATTTAAGTATTAAAAAAAAATGGTGGAATTTATACGTCACACAATCACCTTCTCATGTCTAGCTGAACCATCAATTAAAACGAAAACGCCCTTCTGCCTGCCAAGAAAAATAATTATGCTTCCTGAAAAATGCTAACTATTATTTTGCGATTGCTACGCGAATTTTTATTTTGTATCGCTATTATGCTACACACTTTTTTCTGGACATTTCGAGTCCTGTAATAGATACGGATATCATTATCGGCTACCCCTAAATAATTGTTCGTTGTTTATATACGTTGAACTAAATTTTACTTATTTTGGTATTTAATGTGGTACTGCCACCGACTGACTGAAATTGGCAACATCTAGCACCAAAGGTTAACAATATCACTGCCGTTAGATGGTTCCATGGTATGTCGTTTTTTTTTTATTTTGACGAGCCTCCGAAGCAATTAATGCTTGTATGGCTGAACCGGCTCAATTTTGAACATTACCAGACATTTTTTAGAAAAGAAGAAATCCGGTAAAGGGAGGTACCAGCCCGGGGATTTGAACCGGGAAACTTCCGATCATCGTCGGGGCCGAAAGATTGTCCAGAATTAGCCAGATTACATCACATAGCCGCTGAAGGAGCATGGTATCCTCTGACGCTACCCTGGCCGGTAGACCTGCCGGGGACTTTGCCAAGGTCCCCTTTCCAGGGGTTCGACCAGATCCGCAAACCTCCAGCAACCAGGCTGACCTCTCTCACCGCTCAACCAAGATGACCACGAGTACGACTTTAATGGATGAAAAACGGATTTTTTAAAATCTTAAGTGGTTGGAAAGAGACGCGCATAAATAGCAAAAAACATCGTTTTTGAACGAAGATTCAAATATTTTTGTGGGAATATTCGAATGTAATTTTGTCCTTTTCGTCGGACCCCTAATTTTAGTGTACGGTTAGTGTCGCCGTCGAATGTTCCGGCTGGGGCTTGTATTTGTCAGCCCCCTCCCCTACCCTAGATTTTTTTATGAGTCAGACCAACTCAAAAAAGATGACAGTGATTTTTTTTTTAATGGCGGGGAGGGGAAATCGGAGAGACGGGTAAACAATACCTACTTTTGTAAAAAAAAATATATATATATCATGCAAAAAACGCAGTTAAATGTACATTCCTCCCTGTTGGCTTGCCTGTATGGCACAGTTTTGCAACTTTAGTTCAGATGTGTGTAAATGCTGCAAATACATTCATTTTCGGAAGAAACGGTTTTGCTACATCACCTCATAACTTATGTAAATATCGCAAAAGGTATTTCGAGCAGGATGCCCGAAATTGGTGAGAAGGTATGTCCCTTTAAGTATTAATTTTTCGATAAAGTAAATGGCGCATCGGGGCATCTACGATAAAATATTCTTGGTGGGCCTTGTATTTGTGTTTTTTAAAAGGCACGTCATTGTGATGCGCAAATTATAGACGTAGCTTTTTCGCGTTGCGTGTGGTTAAGATTTGGAATTCTTCACCAGACGAAATTGTCACCTCGCGCACGATTCATACATTTCGTAGTCGCCTCAGCTCGTTTAATCTAGAGATTTTTATGCGTCGGTCTTATCCTCCCAGGTAAATATGTAATCTTGCAAACGATTCCGCTTTTCATAAGTCTGCTCCCGCCTCATTAAACTTTGGCTGCCTGTTAGTGACCCTCGGTCCTTGCCTGACCCGTTGCTATTCCAACAAAGTGTTTTATTTATGTATTTATTCATTTTTAGGTGGTGACAATTCCCATTTTGGGGATGCTTTTGTTTTCAGTACGTATCATAACCATACTTACATAACGATGCTTTTTAACCGTCTTATTTGTTCATCTGCCTTTTATTTTTTACTTGGGCCGATCCTACACCTCCCGTGTCTAACACGTTTGGCGATGCCATCTGGGGCCTTAGAGTCTCTTGCAGGTCTAACCTTGGTGGTAAGGCATTCGTGTCCCAACACCTAACCCCTCACCTTCCCTTGCAGGGTTTCCACCAAAATACTAAAATCAATTCCCCTGAGTTTTCCAGGTTTTCCAGAGTAGATGAAGTCATTTTCCAGGCCATTTACCGTAATTTTAGGAAGGAATTTTTTTCACCCATTTTAACAGTTTTGTGTTAAAAAGGCTGAAGCTCTTAGATGGGAAATACATTATTTAAAATCTTATTTTTTTCCCTGAGTTTTCCAGGTTTTTTTGTAAAAAATCAGAGAATTCCCTGAGTTCTCCCTGAGTTTCAAAGGTAGTTTAATTTCCCTGAGTTTTCCAACTTTCCAGGTTGGTGGGAATCCTGCCTTGGCCAATCTCTATCATTATATGTGATTGTCTTCTGTTTTTAATTGAGGCTGGCTGTTAGCGATCTTAGGGTCCTTTGCCAGACCTGTTGCTATCGTGACAAATTGTTATTATATTATACAAATGTGAATTTTTCATGATAAAATACGTCTAAAAATCAACAAACTTACCGTCAGCAATAATGGCATCCGGAGTTATGCACACTCCCCTGTCGTACTGGGGCAAATCGGAGCAGTCGAAAGCTGCAGGCCAGGACACATTATACCGATTCAGGAGCGGTTCGCAGTCGGTTCTAACGCGTTCACACACACTACGACACGGCGGCACGGCATCGGTTGGGAAATCCATACCGGTACAGATTGGGGCGTAGAGAGAACAGAGGTAAAAAACTAACATTTCCGAACACGACGTTTTCGCCAGCACCTCATACTGTTCCACCGCCAAGATGGCATTTTCTTGCGTGGAATGATGCATCAAGTTGGGCATTCTTGTCCTGTTGTAGGGCATGTTGCGGCACAGGGGGATTTTCACCGATTCACAGTGGGTCGCTTGCGTCAAGACTGAGAATTCGCACAACACCAGTAAGAAAAAGACAGGCACTAGAGATCGTAGCGCCATCTTCCTTAAGGGAGTCGGTAATCCCAACGACGAAAACCGTTCTGACCTAAACCGTTGCACGTATTTGCTGAGGTAACATCTCCGTCTGGGCGTCGTTGGGTACACAAGTAACCGGTCTACGTTTACCAGTGATTCATACATGTTGTTAAGGCCAAACGCAGTAGCGATGTTGATTTTTCTTTTTCTCGGTTTCCAGAACCTTTCCTTAATCCACACCCGCACTATCGCCGGCTGGCATCGTTAACCGTGTCTCGAATACGGTTTTCGAAGGCCTTTCACGTAGGTTCTTCTTCGGTCTGTCCGTCGGTCGACGAGGCTGTGCTGGCAGCAACTTGTTTGAAAGGCGTTGGCCGAATGTGGTATAGTTGCCCGGCGAGCACAGCGTTCCGCAACCAGTTGGCTTTCCCACGCACAATTCCGAAATGGTCAAGCTCGTGGAAGTAGGAGCACGTGGCCCAACAGCTTTTAAAGTTGACCGCCTCAGCGGAACGGCGGTGATTTTGGAATTTTTTCAGGCACTCGTAGCCTGAAAATAGAACAGTACGTTAATACACCATACATTTCCATGCGTAACATTTTTTTAAGTAAGGGCGAGGGGAAGGTGGGGTGATGGAGGGGCAGACCCACTGGACGCCCCCTCCCCTCACTCCCCCTAAAAACACAATACAACTGGAGTGTTCTTGGGGGGCCGTATTTCTACTTCTAACTTACAGATTTAGCCTATAAACGCAAAATTTCCATTTTATTCCTGTGCAAATAAAAATTTCCCGTATTTACTTCCCTTATTAATTTCCTTTCATACACTACACATTTTTAACATTTCCCGATTTAAAAAAAATTATGAGCCCGTTTTAATGGCGCAGGAACAGCCGTTTGTTGCAGTAGTTGAGTCGAAATGTGAGTCTGGATGGAGACACGATTGTGAGTCACAGAGAAAAATGCCACTTGCAAATAAAACACAGAATTTTCCCGTTTTTTTCCCTTTTTTCCTGTTTAGTATTTTTTTCCCCTGAAGAGCATTTTTTCCCTAAAAAGGGAAAAATTCCCTGTAGGTGGAAGCACTGCTTGGGGCTTCGCTTGAAGAACGTAATTAATTTTGAAAATAGGAAGCGAAAGCAGTAGTCGCCACTTGGCCAGCAGACCATAGAAAGCACTCGCCATTTCACAATTTCTACTCGCCACATACCAAATACATCTTGCACGATGCATGGTTTTTCTAATTGATGCATTTCCGAAATTGTGAAATGTTCTTTAATCGCAGTATTAATGCAGAAAAAGCAGTTACGTAGCCCTTAAAAATCTGAGCATAAAACGCTGCAAACCGTTCCTTTTTAACTGGTACGTTTGCCGAGATATCACTCTTTGAGTGTCATTGTCTATTGCTTGTCGCCATTTTGGCGAGTAAGGCCAAATTCCAAGTCGCCAACTGGCGATTTGCATTCGCATGGCGAGTGGCGACTGACATTGTAGAGGGTTGGTGAGCAGTGTGACGTTTAAGTCCAAAAAGCTACAGAAATGGGTTCGCATCTTATTTGAAAAATAAACTGAGATTCAGTAGTAGCTATCTGGGAATTGGTCAAGGTGGCCTAGTGGTTAGCATTACAAGCTCAAGTGCTAGAAATAAGATATCCCGAGGGTAATAACATTTTCAGTAAGAAAAGGGGCCTGTGCGGTCTCACGCTCACGTCTCATGTGACATGTAAAAGATTTAAAAATTTTGAATTGGAATTGCCTAGGAAAATCGTCCCTTTCGCTTTGTGGCACTAGGCTTTGGCTGGGAGCGTGTCAGATTTCAAAGTAGCGACCTGGGACGCTGCTGTTAATGTGAACTAATACAAAAAACCTGCATATTAACAATGATAAGGCATTTAGAACTATATTAAAGAATAAATAAATAAAAAGTAAAATCCGATTTGGAATGAACGTTTCCATTCAAATTCGTAAAGATCTGTAACGTTCTATTCTCTGACAAATGACAAAAATGTTGTCACAATAACGTCCACCGGGCAAGCTACACTGGCCCTTAGGAAGCCACTGAAGATTAGGGGATGGGCGCGGGGTCGAAAGTTAACATTTTGGCTCTTTATTGAACGACGTCGGACTGGGAGGGCTCAGGGGAGGGGGGGGGGCAATGTTTACGTTCTGTGGCGAAAGTTTTGTCATGGTAACGCCCACCCTACCAAGCTACACAGGCACATATAGGAAGCTATTGAAGATGGCGGAAGGAGCGTGGTCGTAACTTAACATTTTGGAGCTTTCGTTGAACGACGCCGGACTGTGGAGGGGGACAGAGGAATCAGACAATTTTATAAAACGATTGGTGAAAAATACTGAAACATTTTAGTCAGTTTAGCTCACAAGTGACGAATTAAGATATTATTGAAAAAAAAAACTTCCATATTTGTAAATACACAACATTGTCTGCTCCAATTTCCAGCAGAGGCAGACAATTAAAAAAAACTGGATCATGAATGATGAAACCAATTACTTGGCTTTGTCCAAAACAATTAAAGGTATTGTCTTAGAAAAGTTTCCACGTTTCTTATCGTAGACTCGGAAATCTTAAGGACACTTTTGTCCCCAAATTCGCCACCTTGGGGATACTTTTGCCCTCAATTTCGTGCATTTGTGTTTAATTTCGAGACCTATGGGTCGCTTTTATCTTCAACTTCGGGACCGTAGGGAGACTTTTCCCCTCAACTTCGGGACCTTAGGGACACTTTTGCCCTTAACTTCGGAACATTAGGGTCGCTTTTGTCCTTAATTTCGGGACCTTAGGGATACTTTTGCCTTCAATGTTAGTGCCCTAAATTTCGGCACTTTAAGGATACTTTTGCCAACAAATTCGGGACCTTATGGATACTTTTGCTATAAATTACGGGAACTTAGAGCTACTTTTGCCAATACATTCGGGACCGTATCTCAATTTCAGCTCCTTACGGATACTTTTGTCCTCAATTTCGGAACCTTAAGGATACTTTTGCAAACAATTTTGGGACCTTAAGAATACTTTTGTTCTCAATTTCGGGACCTTAAGAATACTTTTGTTCTCAATTTCGGGACCTTAAGAATACTTTTGTCCTCAATTTCGGAACCTTAAGGATACTTTTGCAAACAATTTTGGGACCTTAGAGATACTTTTGCGCTCAATTTCGGGACCTTAAGAATACTTTTGTTCTCAATTTCGGAACTGTATAGTGTATAATGCTGCACTGGAATACCCACATCACTGTATGAATGCTCACTGTGACGTCATCTGTGGACAGCCCACGGATGCGATCGTTTGTAAACACCCCTTCAAACGTGTAATAGCTTAGCTGAGCACATGCTAGTGATCAGCAGTGATGCAATCTCCTATAAATGTGTTTGTGCAATAATAAACAGGATCATCCCCCTCCCCCCGCCCCCCCCCCTACCGTTACTCAACTTCGATAGTTGTAATTATTTACTAGGCTATTCGGCCACCAGGGTCTATATTTAATAATTACAACAATTTTTAATCACCCCAAGTGCCACTAACGTTGCTTAAACCACGGCAGTGACGTCACGCTAACTCAACGCCACGCTAAATTTCCGTAGGTTAAATCCCGTTAACCGTGAGCGGAAGTGTGCGTCATCGCAAAAAGTGTGGGTTATCAAGTTACCCCAAGCTTTTACCGATAATCCACACTTTTGTCGATAACTCAACACTTTTGACACTTCCGGATCACGCGATGGGAACGCACACACCACAACCAAAATTATACAGCGTTAAAACCGTAACGCTATGAAAACGTACAAGAGGAATTACTTAACTTGCCGGGATATCCCAAATGAAATCCTTTACCTGCTAACGCTCACATGTCTGGCTGGCCAATTCCAAGTTTATTCCCTCCGTCTAACTCTTCTCTCTCCCCCCCCCC
>JAHWFP010210366.1:0-70359 GCA_023313725.1 Lithobius niger
GGTTTTCGGTCATTCACCTTTACTTATGGGTCAGACTGCCAGCCGCTTGACAGTAATTACATGTAGTTTACTAATGACTTTCTGATTCATCTAAACAGAGGAAACTACCAGCGTAGTTGTTTGTCTAGCAGATACTTCGTCAGAAATGACAGTATAAAGGAGCCCTGTCTCCAAACTCGATTGAGGAGGCAGCCCGACCACAAATACCAAAAACCTGGGAACCACGCAACGAAGACGCAAAAATCGACTTCGAACCTTTCTTTTCTTTGCCGGACACATATGCCTTTCTTCAAAACCAGACGCTCTTTCGCTCCTAACTTCGTTAATTTTCACCGATTCAAGATCCGTTTGGGCCACTTTTTAGCCCCTTGAAGACTCAACTTTCTGCGGAAGCAGAACTTTGAAATTTTCTGCACAACAACAACTTTCGTTTTCTTCAGTAAAAATGTATAAATTGATTTCTTTGGCATAAAGCCACGTATCTTAGAGTTGTTGTACGAAATAAGCGTTGTCAAATGCCCAGTTCCTTTCACATACATGTTTTAAATCTTATATTTGAATAATTTAATCTGACTTTTGAAGTTTTGATCTCCATTCACGATGTCACATATTGCGCAAATGTTTCAAAGTGTGTATCTTATTTTAACTTCGACGAAAAGAATTACTTACGTCAGTAATATTTTAACTCAATTTTAATGCGTTCTAGCTTCAGCTGGTTTAATTTTAAACTCATCTTTACCATGTGCACTATTTATGAACTTATTGTATTTAATCTTTTATTTAATTAACGCTACATTTACCGGTAAAAATACTGATGTTTGTTTATTTTCTTAAACCCTGACAGTGATTCCCAAAGCAAACAACAAATTGGCTTACTCCTTCTATTGAACTTGAATTTGTGTATAACAGAGCAACTACAGTACTTCATTCAAACTCAGTTGTACATATTTAATATGCACTGAGTTGGCCCTACTGAAAATCCATAGACAAGGATCCTTCAAACTGCTCCAAGAGTAGTTCCTCCCACTTTCTTTTGTTCTCAAGGCCATCAGCCAATCACAGTCGCCTAGCTCTCTCTTGAGTCAGCTCTTTGCCTCCCAGGATCCGACCCTCTCCGGTAAAACCTCTGGTCACAAAAAGATCGATTGCACAGCTCACGATAAAAGCCAACAGTCACTATGCCGTCAGGAGGTAGAGATGTCTTCTGTACCCATGTTCCCATGCCGGGCAAAAGGTAGTAGAAACTAGTTTAATTTTGAAAATATTTCTTTAGGACTCCATTCTAAGTTGATTACCGGGTATTTAAATTTAAATTGATTGACTTTTGTATCTTTATGGATGGATATACAGGACGGGAAAGCCAATGGCTCAAGATGGGTTAAGTAAATACGGATGCAAACCTATTTACGTTGCCTTTTGGACTTATTTGTCAGACTGCCTGAGCGGGGGATCGAACCCACGACTTTTGAATTCAAAGACAGAGGTCCTATACCGCTGGGCACATTAGAACTTAGTCTCCCCCATAAATTTAAGGGTTTACGGTCCCCTTCTAAAAACCAGCTTTTGATTTAATCTAACTTAACAGCATCCATATTTTAAACTTCAATTCATTTAATCGGTTTGAAAGCGTTATTACTGAAGGTTAGTCGTTATATGGTCGAACCATGTTAACAAACTTAAACTTTTATTTGAAAGAGAATACTTACCAAGTGCGGATCTAGTATTTTAAATTCGACTGTTGTGTATTAATGATTGTGCAGAAAATGATTGATCGTGACAACGTATTTCTACATGCTTGTCATTTATTGAAATCCACTTAAAAATAATAGAATACATTGCTTGTTAATCCCCCCCCCATCACTTTCTTGGTCAAATGTGTCATTCACGGAATTTCTCCATTGTATGCCATATTTTAATAAGATCATGGCTCGTATCACACAAAGGATATGCAAAATACTAAGCCCTCGCATTGTTCGCATAGTAAGCCCTCTTTGCCTTTATTGGCGCAATCTTCGCAAAAGTCATACGCTACTTGACTGTTGGTACAGCCATTTTCTGGACAGGACTTAATTTGTGGCTTTCTCTTGCCACCATCCACGTTACACGCTAATATTGCGCAAATCAGAGTTGTCACTAAAACCCACTGCATCTGAAAGAAAAATAAAAGAATTCATGAAACCATACAAAACATTGTTTCGCCTGGATATCTCCAATTTCAACAACACCAGGAGTGTATAAAGGATTCCATGAGGAAGGAGGAGAGTTAAAACTTTGGTAGGAAATTCTTAGGGAAGATTTTACACGCCACAAGCGACTTGAGTTCGAACATATTTCCAGAGACCTTCTCATCCGAACGTTTCATTTTGTCGCTCGTTGTTCATATGGGGATATCAGGTCGGTTGCCAGTCAGACTTTGGGACTGGCCTGGTGCGTCGAGTGGACATACACACACACATCGTGCATTGAGAGCACATACACAGTCACGGGTGTACACGGCAGCAGTATAATAGGTGAAATCGTACATATAATATGCCAGCAACACCGGACGCGAGCGACACGACGCCAGCAACAGCAACAACAGGCGAAAACTACGCTACGCAACGCTAGGCCACGACTCGCCGAGATGAGCAGCGCCAGCAATATCATCATTCTGCCGCCAACTCCATCTGCCGTCGCTAAGCGGCATAGTGGGTTAACCAAGGTCATAATAGCAGCGCCAGCAATACGTACGCGTCGATAGAGGAAGAGTTGGGAAGGTGGGCACCGACAGCCCTTTGGATGTTTAGCCTTTTTTCCCCAAACTTAATCCCAATTTCAGTCGAATTTCTTGCTCTCCCAATTGTGCTATTTTGATGCTGAAACCAGGGAAAGGTTAGGGTTACCTTTGGTGGGTTTCTTCTTTTCGGGATTTTTGTTAGCCCAACTTTACGTTTCTTTCTCGGGCCCTTTTTTTAGGCCCTTTATAGTCTTTTTTTTTTTTTAGGGCAAAGGGTGAAACGTGTGTTAGCTGTGCAATGGTTAACGGGCTTTAAGTTCTGCTGTTTTCGTTAGGCCTGTAAAGTTGCCATCTCTTGCTTGCTGACTTGACCGTAATTACCTAATGACTATAATTAGAGCTAATTATGGTGTTCTACTCAACGATGAAAAGAAACATTGGCCAACTTTCGAATGCCGGGTTAGGTTCACCAATGTATTTACTTTACACTTGATGCAGACGCAATTTGCTTCACCACTGCCAATGTAGACACAAAGACAGCACCCTGACCGTTGAAACTCGAACAAATCGACATGAAATCCAGCTGCTTCCTCGACGTGAAAGTACGGCTACACCGCTGCCACCAATGTAATTTCAAGGGTTCACTGCAGACTTGTTAAATTCAAACTTCTTTACTTTCTCCTTAGACATAACGCAATTTACAAAAATGAACATTTAACAATCCGCACATGAATCAAGAAATTGTCCAACAAGACAGTTCGTGCGTAGAGTTCTGTCCTTGTTGCGTTCTTGTTGGGAAAGACCTCTCTTCGCGCCAAACCATCTTCAATATAAGGGCTAGTTGTCGCTACAAATTATGGAAACAGTTTCCGTAAAAGGAACACACGTGTCTCGCACGTGGAATAATAACCAAAAACCCGGCATTCGAAAGTTGGCCAATGTTTCTTTTCATCGTTGAGTAGAACGCCATAATTAGCTCTAATTATAGTCATTAGGTAATTACGGTCAAGTCAGCAAGCAAGAGATGGCAACTTTACAGGCCTAACGTCGTCGGATCTTTTTCAAATTTAATAAGAGGATGTATTTTGAGCTTGGAGTTCGTTTTTCGGGTTTTTGGCGTTAAGACCATTTTTAAGCATATTCAATTTTACTATTCAGTAAAAATTCTGGCTCATAGAAGGAATTTTCAATTTTCAATATTGTGTATAAAAACAATATTTTCTGCGGTTCCCTCCCCCCCCCCATAATCAACTTATTTTTTCCCCATAATCAACTTATTAATTGATTAAATTGATTAAATTAAATTGATATTGATATTGATATTGAATATTGATATTATATTATTATTATATTATATTATTATAATAGTAATAATAATAATAATATAATAGTAATAATAATAGTATATATATATATTATATTATATTATTATATATTATTATATATTGATATTGATATTGATATTAAATTGATTAAATTGATTAAATTAACTCGAGTTCCGGTTTTGTTCAGGTCGCATGCATGTTTACAGCTGCTCCGATAGCAATCAAGATTTCGTCAAATCAACGCTTCCTACTAACGAATCCTTCAGGCAGAAATGAAAATAAGGTACGATTATAATAATGTGCAAATTTTAGGTTTGGATACAATGAAGGAAACAATTTTAGTGGCCAGCAAAAGTGACGACGGTTAGTGACTTTGAATCCAAGGTCACGGCGACCATTGCGTGGACCTTTCGTTTTCCCCTCCTAGTGTCTGAATATGTCATGCCAGAAATGTGATAAACCTGTCAGCCCAGGAGAGTTCACTACATGCTTTGGTGGCTGCCAACAAAATTACCATTTCGAGTGCTCAATTAAAAAAACAACTTGGACCAAAAAATCAGCACAAATAAAAAAAACCTGGAAGTGTGAAAGCTGTGCAGGGCAGCCAAACAAGTCGCAAAAAGACGAAGATGTTAGTGAGAGTGAAATTGTAACTCATGGAGGACAAAATCAAATGATGGAAGATAAAAATAAACAGAACGAAGTAAATGTCATTTCACCGAGTGAGCAAACTACGTTAACAACAGAAATGGCAGAAATAAAAAAAATGCTGTACGACATAAAGAAGAAAGTAGATAGCCTAATGGAGTTGAAACAAGAAATGAAGGAGGTAACAAAAGCTATTGACTTTTTAAACAACACTGTAAATGATTTACAAAAAGAAAATGAACAATTGAAAGAAGAATTAAAAGAGGTGAAAGAAAGATTGGTTCAAGTGGAAAATGTTAGCCAAGAACACATAGTCACACAAAAAAAGTGGATCAAATGCAATTAAATCAAGATGAACAAGCACAATACGAAAGAAACAGAAATGTAGAAATATCGGGGGTAGATACGTGCGATAATGAAAATTTACACGACACGGTCAGCCGACTAGCGAAAAACTTTGGGGTAGCGAACTATAGTGCTATACAATTGGATAAAGGTCACCGTGTGCCAAATCGAAACCCTGATCGGTTACCGTCTATTGTGCTACAATTCAAGTTTAGGGCAGATAGAGACCAGTGGATTAAAAACTGGAAAAAGGTAGTAACCAACAATGATTGCTTTGAAAATGGCAACAATACAAGAATTTACGTAAATGAACATATGACGCCTAAAAACAGGCAATTATTTTGGAAGGCAAAATCATTTGCCCGTGACAATAATATCAAATTTGTGTGGTTTGCTGATGGCAAAATTAAAATGAGGGCACAAGAAGGTGACAAAGCAATCAAAATAATAAAAACGGAAAATGACTTAAGTGTAAATGGCTGAAAATAATGATCATTCAAATGTGATTTGTGAGGACTCTGTTGCAGTTCCACAGCTGCTGGTAAAATATAAACTTCATTGTAAGGAAAATTTTAAAGTAATACATGTTAACATACGTAGTTTACGGAAAAATTGGAATTTGTTACAGTATGAATTACAAATTATGGATACAAACTGGGATATGATATTACTAACAGAAATTGGAATAAAAGAAGCTGAAACTAATTTATATAAAATGCAAAACTATGAACAAATTAGCATTACAAGAGAAGATAAAAAATTAGGTGGTGGAATTATGTTATTTTATCAGAAAAAATACATTTGTGATCACACAAAAATTAAATTAGATACCAACGACTGCCTGATAACCGAGACAAAGTGGAATAACATTAAATTAGTACTTTTATCACTGTACAGGCAACCTAAAACAAATAAAAAAAAATTTGCTAAAGAACTGTCGAAAACTCTAAAAACTTATGGGAAATGTGAAAATATTATTATCTTAGGGGATATGAATATTGATATTATTGATCACAAAAATAAAATGAAAGTAAATAGATGTGAAGATTACGAAACAAAAGTAGCACAATTAGGCTATGAGCAAAAAATTAAAACGGTTACTAGGCAAGAAATAAAAAGAAATGAAGTAACTGAATCATGTATTGACCATATCTTAGCTAAAACAAACAAAGTCAACAGCACTGGACTGACAGTTTGCACGAAAATAGCAGATCACTATTTTACTGGAATTGTGCTACATACTGACAAAATTGTAAAACAAGAAAAAAACGTTGAATCATCTGAAAGAGTTAGATATGATAACAAAAAAATAGTGGAAAAATTACAGGAAATTGACTGGAACTACTTAAAAGACATTACTGACCCAAACCAAATTTATGACGAAATTGAAAAAAAAATTGATAAAATTTATAAGGAAAATAAAAAAACTACTTACATAAGTAATAAAAATGAGCCCAAGGTCAAATTTTTGAAAAAATGGATAACAAAGCAAACTGTCACCTTAATTGAAAAGAAAAATAAGTTAGGGAAAAAAATTAAAAAAAATAGGCTACTAAATAATGAAATGAAAAAGGAATACAAAGAACTAAAAAAAGAAGTAACCACGCAAATAATGACAGACAAACAAAATTACTATAAAAATCAAATTTTAGAAAAAAATAAAGATACTAAAAATATATGGACCACAATTAATGAACTAATTGGGAAGCCAAAAGATAATATCGATGAACATGTTAAAAAAAATTTTACAGGCCAAGACTTAAAGGAAACTTGCAATAAATTTAATGAAACATTTGTAAACCAAGCAAAAAAATTAAAAGAAAAATATAATAGAAACAAGCAAAATAGAATTGAAACAAACGGAAAAAAAATTCACCAAAAGTCTATATTTATAAATTCAGCCACCGAAAATGACATGGTTAATATACTGAGGGAAATTCACGCAACCAAAGCTTTAGGATCTGACGGTTTTCTACTGGAAAACTTCAAACTATCAGTAAACAATAGTGCTAGTTTTTTTTGTATACTAATTAACGCTATCATTGATAAGGAAATTTGGCCAGATAAACTGAAAATACAAATTTTACGCCCAATTTATAAAAAGGGAAATAAACAACAATACGACAACTATAGGCCAATTGCTTTGTTGCCAGCAATAAACAAAATTATTGAGAAATTTTTTGCAATAAAAATGCAAACATTCTTAACAAAATTTAAAATTTTTTCTGAGAAACAATACGGTTTTCAAAAGAATAAAGGAACAACTGAAGCATTAAAACATTTGAACGAAAAAATTGTGACAGCACTAAATAATGGCAAATTTACTGGAGTTATTTTAGTGGATCTCCAAAAAGCATTTGATACTATTGACAGAAATATCCTACTTGCAAAGCTACAAACTTACGGTATTAGAGGAAAAATGCACGAAATCTTAAAAAGTTATCTAATAAACAGAAACAGTATTACTAAAGTTAGCACTACAGAAAGTGATAGTATGCAAATAAGTGAGGGAATACCACAAGGCTCAATCTTGGGACCTTTGTTATTTTTAGTTTACATAAATGATATTGATGATAATCTAAAAAACTTAATACTTTTTGCAGACGACATTTGTTTATATGCTTTTGACCACAATTATGAAAAAATGATAAAAAATTTGCAAAAAAGTTTCGACAAAGTTCAGATTTGGTGCTGTATAAACGAAGTTTATATCAGTGAAGAAAAAACAGTTTACTTGGAAATTAAAACAGCGCATACAAAAAATGTTGAAGAAAAGAATATATTATTATACAAAGATCCAGTACATAACATTGGCGATTTAAATAACAGCACTAATCTTAAAAAAGTAAATACTGCCAAATATTTAGGCTTACATATTGATCACAACTGGAAATATGAAACGCATATTACGGAGCTTGTTAAGAAGCTACGCCAAATTATGCCTAAATTATATCATCTGCGACGAGTTCTGGATTTAAAAAATCGTAAGCTGCTGTATGATGCACTGGTCGAATCACACCTAAGGTATGGTATTGAGATTTATGGCTTAACAAACAATACCTTATTGACGCGTGTGCAGAAAATTCAAAATAAAATTATTCGTGTTCTTTTCCAGGACAGCAAAAAAATAAACGTAAAAAAAGTTAAATTTGATCACAAAATTCTTAATATCGATAGCCTAAGAGACTACTTGATTATAACAAAAAACTATTTTGAAATGGAAAATCATTTAAAAACTCAAAGAAATAATAGTAGCCTACGAGCTGAATCAGTTAGGCACAAATTACCACTTTGGAGGAACAATTTTGGGAAAATGTCAACTAAGTATTTTACTCCTTTCATTTTTAACAAATTACCTAGGGAATGTCGTAATATTACATCGTTTGGAAATTTAAAACTTCAAACTAAAAACTATTTACTAAATAAACAAAATGATAAATAAATACATAAAACAGGTAGCCTATGAAAAGACATATTTTTTTTTTTGTTTGGTTCATTTTTATTTCACTCTTTAAACTGGCTGTTTTTGTGTTTAATGTTGATTAATGTTGATAACTAAGATAATTGAATGTATTTTTTTTGTGTTAAGTAAAATATTAATGTATATAGCTAATTAAGATAATTGAATGTGTTTTTTTTGTGTTTTTTAAAATATTAATGTTGATAACTAATTAGGATAATTGAATGTGTTTATTTTTTTTTTTGTGTGTTAAGTAAAATATTAATGCTGATAACTAATTAAGATAATTGAATGTGTTTTTTTTTGTTTTGTTTGTGTCAAGTAAAAAATTGATGTCGATAATGTAAAATAATTGTTCAACAGTATGTTAGTTATTGTTTGCACAAACAAGTACATTAGTACTTCGTGCAACCCATCATTTAATTTAATTTAAATAAAAAAAAAAAAAAAAAAAAATTAACACTAGGACCCGTCATTTTTGACGGGGTTTCAGGTAGTATTATAATGTTATGCAAGTCAAATAAACGGGCCTCTGTTTGACGTGTGATGGAGCTGGACGTCATTTAATTACCTGTAACTTAAAATCGAATTTTATGCATGATTATAAACAGGATTACCATTTTTGTGTGGTACTATTGATAGTACGGAGTAATGTTCTGCAGATCTGTGAGATGTTCCTTCAATCTCCCCCAAAAAGAGTTACATCTATAGAGACCGATTCCATTTTTAACAAATGTTGGACTTTTTTTTTTAATTAATTTCTTTGAGCCTTAAGTCAGCCGAAACAATTTCATGCTTGTGTGGCTGAACCGGCTCAATGTTGAACATTACCAGACATTTATGAGAAGAAGAATTATCTGGTAAAGGGAGGAACCGAACCGGGGATTTGAACCGGGAAACCTCCGATCATCGTAGGGGCCAAAGATTGTCCAGAATTTGCCAGAATAGTTCCCATAGCTGCTCAAGGAGCATGGTAGCCTCTCGTGTAGCCCTGGCTGGCAGTTCTGGCAGGGACTTTGCCAAGATTCCCTTTCCAGGGTTTCGACCAGATCCGCAAACCTCCAGCATCCAGGCTGAGCTCTCTCACCGCTCAGCCACGATGACCACTTTAAGGGCATATTTTTTAGTCACGGGCCAAATTGCTCCAACCGAGTGAAGCTAGGTAATTTAGCCAATGAATTATAAACGCTAGGCTGAAATAGGTGATAGACAGCTGGGCAGTGGCCAAGCCTTTTTGTTACACTTCATAAATCCAAACATGAAAGCAAAGACGTCTGCTCGTCCAGAGATTCGAGCACCGAACCAGTCCTCCTACCAGTCAGGACATGCTGATTCCCACCGTACTGGAGCCACTTCCCGTTTAACGCATGCGTCATGACTTGGAGGTCACAACACGTACGCCTACATGGAGGAAAAGCTTCTTATGTTGTTTTTATTTCAATTTTTTTTGAGAATTTTATTTGTTTGGTTACTGCGGCATTTAGAATTTTCAAGACACTCTCACTCTCCACGAGAAACCTCTGATCATGGCAGGGCCAACACAATATTCTAAAGAGACCTGGAGCACCAAGGAATTTGGTTTGGGGACGAAAGGTGGATGGGACACTGGAAAAATTCGAATTAAAAATAAATTCCGAGAATTAAGCTAAAAGTTCTTCTACGAGGCTTTCTTTTATGATCTTCAGAGCCCTGTTAGAAATTAATTTTCAGCAGTTTTAGGTACCGTTGAAACATTGAATAAGTCAAATTTCAGATTTGTTTTTCACTTGAAATTTTACTGTTAACTTTTGGGGTGAGGAGCACATTTCTCCCCCTCCCCCCTCACCACTTTTTCCCTGGTGCGCCACTGGCCTGGTGATCTTTCGTACTACACTAACCGATTAGTGTAGGCTTGCTAATCAAACCAGCCACCTAAACGAAACGAATTTGTTATAAACAAACTAAGCTGAACATTGCTCTTACCTTAAGGTAGATGAATGATAATACGGAACGGAGATGATATCTACAGAATTTTTCTTCTTCCTGGACCAAGAAGAGAATTTAAGTGTTAGGACATGTTTGCGAATGAGCTTGCAACGTCATCTCGCAGATAGTTTGAACAAATTTTGGACTTAAGACTTACATCTCCACTTTTAAACGTGAACAAATTTCTACCGTTGCGTTTTTTTTTGGACTACCCTATAAGTTATGCATTTACCCCACGACATATTGGTTTTGTATTCCCTATCCGTTGGAACTACATTCATGTCATCGTTTGGTGGTCATTACAAGGTAGAGTCCCATGAGACATCCGTTCAGTATCAAGACCTCATCCCGTTGATCACATTCAGCTTTGACTGCGGATGTTTCATGGCAAGTATGCAAACGAATGGGATTTTTAACCCTTATCTGATTTTGTACCTGTGGGATACATGCTACATTGCCAATACAGTCCCAATGCGCAACGCCAGTTTTGTTTAGCGTACCGATGAGCAAAGCGAGCACGAAGCGAGCTCAGTGGTTAGCATCATCCTCGTCTCGTAACCAACGGAAAGACGGTTCCAATCACGTACGTGACTTAACAAAAAAAAAAAAAAAACACTAGAAATCGTGGTGCCAAATTAAGGGTTAAGGTGTGGTTCAGAATACGGACATTATTCAAAAATAACTAGGCCCGTTGTCTCTTCCACTGCCGACAAAATGGAGATGGCTCCCCTTTCTTACTGTTTAGGTGGTTTACCTTGTTCCTTCATCCAGTCTGTGACCCTACTATTTTCTGAGTGGTATGTCCGTTTTTCTCGAAGCTCCAATTAATTTGGAAGTTGGGTAGCCATCAACCATACAATTGATTCAAGTTGCGTGAACATTTACTTTCACGTTGAGAATGCTCAAACTTTCCGTGAAGTAGACATCTGAAACAAAACCCATAAGGGTGAAAGAACCGAAAAGTTTCAGCCAGTCAAAGTATAGTGACATCAGAACAAAAATGGCTGCCACATTACTTGCCAAGCTAATCCCACAGACTATTAGATCAAAGTTTAAATGAAAAAAACTGACCATTGCTACAACCCGTAGCAATAGTCAAGTTTTTCATTTGCCGTAACGTTTGAAATAATACTCGATGGGATTAGCTAGACAACTAATGTAGCAATTTGGTGACAGCCATTTTTGTTCGGATGTCACTACTTTGATTGACTGAAACTTGGCGGGTTCTTTCACCCTTGTGGGTTTTGTTTCAGTTATTACTACTTTTGTATTTTTTTTTGGTGGGGGGGGGTGGTATGTTATTTTTTGTAGTGCCCAGTTGTCTACTATGTGTCTACTACTGAAAATTGCATGTCAGCCATCAAAAATCTGCTGTCTTTTCTGTCAAATTCATACTATTTCCTCATACGCCTGACGTCTTATTGTCACTAATCCCTGTATCACTATTTTATAAAGGACAAAAGATCAGGCCTGCAGAAGCAAAGGGAGAGACAGAGGAATGAAACGACGACAAGCTGGCTCGCATTCCCTATCTTTTAGCGATTGACGCGTTGTTAATTATAGTTGAAAATTAATTTGTTAGGGGTAAAGTTAAAAAAAAAATAATAATAAATAAAAGAAGCTTAAGCACACTAAAAAAAATTGGGGTCTTCTACTCCCTATTAAGCTATGTCTGGAGGGAACGACCGATGACCTTACGTTTTAGACGCCTGGTTGGATCCCTTCTACCATGGTCCATCGATTCTATTACCTTGGGTAAGATAATCTAGACACACGCTAGTGTGTCGCCGCCAAGTAACAGTACATCATCCCATTATAGACATCCGATTGTTAAAAATTGATTGTTAATGATAAACAGGCGGCTCACTAGCAGACATGTGTCTGTTAACTGTAAGCAACTGAAAGCATATTTTGGCATGTTGAGGATAAATCCCATGCGACAGAAATTTTTCAAATTATGGAAAACGTAAGGGGAAGGGTCAGAGATTAAGAAAAACTAAAATTTAAAGGATGAGTGTCCACCAATCATAGAGAAAAAGATGCGTCAATAACGCTGTTTTTATGTTACTGTCTAGCTAGCTAGCTAGCTGACTAGCTAATAAGATTTTTCCCATGATAAATCCCATAGACTTTTTGCTCATAGCGCAAAATTGCGAAGGCCTACGTACCTGAATTTTTGCACACGGATGCATGGTGATTTGAGGATGGTCCTTTTGTTGGTTTGGGGGATGTAGGGGTCAGGACAAATGCGTGGGAGTGTGTTGAAATTTGCCACCGGCGAATTTAAATTTCGTTTCTTTTCCAAGTTGCAACCAAAGATTTTAAGCAACAATGGCTTGAACAATCAACACTGGTCCTTAGATTTATTGTAAAAGCCTGGACGAACTAAAAACTGAGCTGTAACGAAGGACAAAGAAACATTAACGTTGCCGTGGATTGCGTAATAATAAAGGGATGCACGTTAGATGATGGTTACGCAACAATACGAGCATACACGAGCTAATGGATTTTTTTTGTTAATAACCCCCCCCAAAAAATGTTTCGCGTTCTGCTGTTTTAGTAACAGCGACCTTCGGGGGTTTCTGCATGACTAAATGAACGAAATCTTGAAGAATTAAGGGGAAGTTGCAGGGATAAACAAAACAACTGAAGGGGACGCGCTGATTAAGTGAGCGAAGCGAACGAAATCAGCGATTGTAAGTCAGTGTGTGCAAAAATGAGATTGAAACATCCTAAACAGACGGTGTAACCTTATGTACGTTCACAGTCCTATGAAAGTTGTGATATCCACCCAAAACCAAAACTGGTAGAAATACCCGCCAAGTTTCCAAAAACAGTCGGCGTTTGAAGGTAGTGATATCATTCCACCAGGGAAAGGCAGCCAAGGTTAATCCTATTAGCCAAGTTAATCGCACCGAATAATACTTTGGACGTTAAATGAAAACTTGAAGATTGCTACCGCTAGTAGCAATATTCTAGTTTTCATTTAACTTTCGAACTATTAGTATGTGCGATTAACTTGGCTAATAGGATTAACCTTGGCGGCCTTTCCCTGGTGGAATGATATCACTACCTTCAGAGGCCGACTGTTTTTGGAAACTTGGCGGGTTTTTCTACCAGTTTTGGTTTTGGGTGGATAGAATCGGCAGACGATGCTTCTACCAAGATTACTTCTACAGAATTAGGCTATTAGCCGCTATCGAAGCAACTTGCTGTACGTAACACGGATTAGCCCCACTGCCACCAACGGAGCAATTGATACAAATTGTTCACGTTTGTTGATCCAATCCATTAGAGAAATGCAGGATTTGAAGAAAATTTAATTTTGATTATATTTGTAACTGGTTTGTGACAAAAGAGCTTTTACAGTATGTGTGCGTGTGTTTTTGCCCAGTCAGGGAGCAACTTTTCTCAGTCTCACCCACTCACGAAGTCCACCATCTATTTGTATAGTTTGTTTATAATCCGAAGTACAGTTAAAAAAACAAAAAAAAAAACCGTATTTTTGGGCGCCATTTTCTGCCGCCAGCTAGGAGTTTCTTAAACGGGAACAGGATCTTTTTGAAGCAAATTTAATCCTGAATAACATTCGCAAACGACGTGCATCCAAATTGATGAATGGTTTGGAAGATACAAGCCCCAAAAAATAGTTTTTGATATCCAATTTTCAGCTGACATCTTAATACGAAAAAGCTGAAGTGCCGCTTTAGTTTACTGATTTTGGCCGTCTTTTTCGGCCGACGCATTAGTTTATCACGACCATTACTTTGGTAGGGCGTCTGTTCAAATAATATTCATACCGAATTTTCTTTCAATCGGTCCACACATTCGACCACAATCGTGGCATAGAGAGACGAACTAACACAAACAACAAAATTTCAATTCGTTTTGTAAGTTAAACAGGGTCCAGACAATCTCGATTTCCCTGACATTTCCATGTCCAATGGCAATGTCCAGGCGTTTACAAGATGTTTAGTTAGGGAAACAGGCAGTAGCTAATGTTTTTATTAATATTTGTACGAAAATAATCCAACATCCCTGAAAATAGCTGTTTGGAGTGTAGTCCAGACGGGACTAAACACATTTCATCACAGGAACTGGTAATAGCCTAAAATTTGGTTTACTGAAGTTCTAAAATACTTGAACGTATTAAAGCACAAATTAAAATATTTGCTTGCTACAAGGATTTTGTTTTATGATCTGATATTTCAATTGAACTTACAGAGCAGACAAAAAGGTATTTTTTTTTAATTTCCCTGTCTTTTCCCTGGTTTTTAACAAATTTCTTGTTTTCCCTGAAATTTCCCTGACACTTTGGCTCTACTTTCATTTTCCCTGCGAATTCCAGGTTCTCCAACTTTTGTATGAACCCTGTTACAAAATGCTTACCGATCTTTCCTTGGGCTGCCACAGAAGTGTCTGTAAAGCAAAAGGTTGAATCCCAATATGCACCTAAATATTCCCGTACACATAATCACTACCTTAATACTCACTACCTTAATACTAGGTGTTTGGCAGAATTACACGTCATTCTATCTTGTGGTCTGGTGTAATTTGCTTCATAATCATTAAACGATTATTATCACAAGTAATAGCCCTAATGCAATGGTAGGTACCGATAATTTTTTGTAACACGGATGTTTTTGCTGCCATTAAACTTGTTAAGTAGTCTTGTGTTGACTAATTATCAAGTAGAGTGCAGACAGTAACATTGATGCAAGGCTTCATACCAACTTTTACGCGTTAAATGCAACGTGTCCGTCTTCTTGCTAGCACCTGAGCGGTGGGAGAGGGGAGGAGGGAGGAGGAATGGAAGCCGAAATCTCTCTCCCAGTTTCGTCAAATTTGTTCATAGGTAGCAATGCTGAAAATAGGGCTAACGGTTTTATTTGAGAGCAATCAAAGAAACATAACCTAATAGCAGTAATGAGTAATTCGTGAACTGTTGAATATCTCAACAAACTTTTGTGTGGAACGGTAAGTAATGCTCTGCACGAAGCGAGGCCAATAGACAAAATACGAGATGAGACCGAGACCAGGGTGCCTATTCTTGACTTGATCGATTTCAAATCGCGTGCGATCGCGTGCGATAGCGTGGACGAACCGTGATTTTCCCTCATTTTTTGATAAAAAACGCAAAAAATTTGAAAAGCGCAACTCGAGACTCGGGAAATCGGCAGCAATATGTTCGCCTATTAACATCAACATCATTAAAATCGTGTTGCTTGTGTGAGTATTTGAACGATACTTCCGGAGGGTCTAAAAATGTAAATAAGGTGTCGAAACGTAGGGAAACATCCCGATTGAAGTGTAGGATCATTTTCGTCGTCCTTTCGTGGGTCCCAAATGAACCCAATTTTCAAAAAACTACCATTTGCAACAATCAGCAACAATCTTCCAACCATGCCCCAACAATACATAACGTCATCGATTGTCGCCAAATTTCTTTTGAATTTGAATTTATTGGTCCAGAGCCTTGGCCTGACGCCGCACGCTCTAGTACGAAATGACGAATAACATATATATAGCCTAACATTCAAACTAATCGCAACTTAACTTAACTATAAGTACATAAAACGTTCCGTAGGACCGACGGATTTCATAGACTCATGTTTAGATACAGTAGTAAGGTTACCGGATTTTTCCTATTTCCTGTTTTTTTCCTTTTTTTAGTTTCTGCCGTGCATCAGTTGACGGGATTAAAACTATTGTGGTATTTATTACCAGGCCTACATTAACATCATACTACTTAACTTTCGAACAATGGTTGCTTCCCCTCCAGGACACATGTTTGTCAATAGAGATATTTTTTCCTTTAGTCTGCTTTTGACTATTTAACAGTTTGTTTACCATCTTCGGTCACTGCATTCCAATTCTGAGATTTGTGTTTACAATCTCCAGATAGTGGACGTGGGGTTGATAGGAGGAGGAGAATTGCAATTTGGGTTAGTAATTCATGCGATAACTAAAGAATACGAAGTTTTTTGCCAAATCCTTATAAGAATTATGTTGTTAGTTTGGCCCAAGGAATCAGTCACCGAAGTATTGACACGACCTTTTGTTACACCCTGTATTTTGACCAAACTTGGCCAGAAAGGTATATTTATACTAACTTTTACGCATTTCCGTGCAAGAGTAAACGTATGGAGCCACAAGTACATTTGAAAACTGTTCACTCTTGGTGTTGTGGTTGTTCTTGTTCTTGTGTGACACGGCTTCAGAAAAAAACTACTGCACCTACCTATAATCTGAAACATGATCTGAGCCAGAAATTTCCCTGGGCTTCATCCTCACAGAGACCACTTTTTCGATTGGGCGAGCCATTCCGGAGTTATGGGAGAGAAAATATTTATTTATCAGGGCCGCGGCCCGAGGCCATGCGCCCACCTTAATGAATGATACAGTACACGAACCAATCACCAAAACACAGCAAACACACATAGTATCACATAGTAACACGTACTATTCGTCAGTGCCCCCCGAGTGGCTCATCCCCATCAGTCAGACAATGAGTAGGATCCTGAACGATCATTTTGATTATATAATAATAATAATAATATCTTTTGTTGGTAAGCAAGGTTAACAGCAGGGTGCAAGGCCGCTTACGCTGCACCCAAAAGAGAGAATAAAATTAAGTAAAAACTGGTTAATAGGTCCGCCTTAGAAAATGGTCAAGTGGTAATTTGCAAATGAACCTCAGAAAGGCACTGACCGAGGTGGCTGATACAGCACACTCCGGAAGCGAGTTCCAGATCTTGACTACACGGAGAGCGAAAAAATGCCTCTGGCAGTCTGTTCGCGATTCGGAGATCTGCAATTTATAAGTCTGAGTAGCTGAAGAAAAATCGAAAAAGGGAAGGTCGATTGGCAACTCTCCCCGTACAGTTCGAAAAGTCAGAGCAAGGTCGGCCCAAATCCGATGTAACTCGAGTGGCTGAAGCCCCAATCTAGATAGACGATCAGCAGGAGGGTGATCTCTAAGGTTAGCTACACGTTTTGTGAACTGACATTGAACAGCCTCCAGGCAGTCAATGTCGTGTAAGAGATACGGTGACCATGCAGGGCTTGCATATTCAAGCAGAGTACTAACATAAACCTTAAACACCCAAACTAAGGTAGAAACCTGAGACGTCACGAAACACCGCCTAACCAAAGCCAGGTGACGGTAGGCCTGGGCCAAAATTTTGGAGCAATGTAATGAAGATTTTAGATCTGCAGAAAACCAGATTCCCAGGTCCTTAACAGTATCCAAGACTGAAAGATCGGATGACACCAGAGTATACTTCAAATGTGGGTTTGTAGAGCCAATATGAAAAGCACCACATTTTTCTCTGGACAGAGGGAGTTGCCACAGCTCCGACCATTGTTGGATAAAGCTCACATCTGAATTTAAAAGGTAACCATCGTTGAAACAATGGATAGTTGAACAAATTTTAAGATCGTCCGCGAATTTGAAGCATGTTGTTGCACCATCAGCACAAAATGGCGACAAGTCATTCAGATAAATCACAAAAAGCAGCGGACCGAGGACGGATCCTCTGTGGCACCCCGCTACCCACCCGAGCAAATTTGGAGCTGGAGGATTCAACTACCACACGCTGCCTCCGACCTGAGAGGAAGTCTGCAAGCCAAGCAAGTAAATTTCCACCAACTGACAGCAGCGGTGACCAACAGATTCGAAGGCTTTCATAAAATCAAAATAGATGACATCGGTTGGGATGCCTAGGTCGGTCGCAGAAGTCAAAAGGTCAAGCACTAACAAAAGTTGCATCACTACAGACCTGCCAGGCAGAAAACCAAACTGGTCACCACCGAGTAACTTCCGCTCCTCAAGAAATTTAATTAAGGATTGACGGATAAGGGTTTCCAATATCTTGCATGGAACAACTGTAAGTGCGATTGGCCGATATTTGGCAGGGTTTGAATTATCACCCTTTTTATAAATCGGGATGACGTTAGTAGTTCTCCACATACGTTGGAAAGAAACGTCAAGATACGTCAAGAAACGGAATCCGTAGGCATGGACAGATTAAAGATGAAGGTTAACGAAGGAGAAATTTCGTGGATGAGCTGCTTGCAAAAATATGCAGAGAAGCCGTCTGGGCCAACTGCATGGCTGATTATTTTACATTGTTTTAACCATTGCAATTAGGGAACAATGCCACTCAGCAAACTCCAGATTCATTATTCGTGCACATGTTATGTCTTTGTTAAAAACTTTATTGTTGATTGCTGTTGATTGTTGTTGCAGGTGTTACGAAGTGAAGTGAGAAATGGTGTTTTGATTGGTGCCTCGTGTGGTGTGTTGTACGCAGGGAGTTCTGGTGCATTGTGGATGATCAGATGAGGATAAGGTGTGGGTGCGGGTGTAGTGTGGTGTGTGGAAGTGACAGTGAGTGGAAGAGTAGATGCAGTACTTCGGGTGCTCCAGGTGGGGTGCTATGTCAGTGGTTGTAGTGGTGTTGACAGTTGCTGTAGTAGTTTGTGGTTTTTGTTTTACATTTTGCATTTTACAGTTTATTTATTGTGGTTGTTAATTGTTGGTTAAGGGTGTCCGACTGCGGGTCAGGGCCCTAAGAAATAAATTGAATTGAATTGAAGGTGTCCTAAAGGGGTCTAAGGTGTAATAGTTTAAGGCGTTGGGCGTAAGGCTACGGGCCATGGCTCCGAATAAAATATGTTCGAAAGAATCCGTGTTTCAGCTAAACGCATATAGCTTTAAACCAAACTAAGCTACGTTGTTAATTTCGAGGCCCTCGAAATTGGCAGCTTAAAACGATAGAATGACGTATTTATTTCGCAGATGCAGGCTTTCAGAGCTGAGTTGAATTGTTTCAAAGTGGCCAGCAACAATCGGCTGCATGCATAAACCTTTGTAGCGCGACGTCATAGCCGCAAAAAAAGGTACACGGATTACAAACAAAAACGTCTAGTGTGCCGTAAAATAGGGGGTTATAATAATAATAATAATAATGTTTGTTGCTGAAGCAACAGGTCTGGCAAGGATCGCGGGGATCACTGACTGCCGGCCTAAAGAGGGGCAGCATTTAAGATGCTTGTAAAAATATTTGATAAAAAGAGAATGCGAAGGTGGCATGGTAAAAACTAAAACAAGATAAAACAATTTAAAAGCTTGCATATAGGTAAAAAATAGTTTTTAAAAAATGTTTGAATTGTAAAAAAAAAAATGCATGGCCAGTGAAAAGGTGGGATCGAATTAGGAAAGGTGGGTTAGGATTTCAACTGCCTTACCACCAAGGTTAGACCTGCCAGGGACACAAAGGTCCCCGATGGTATCGTCAGTCGAACGGAAAAGGAGGATAAGGGTGTATGGCCAATTGTCAAAAAACAAAATGAATAAAATAGGTAAAAAAAATGTACAAAGCTTAAAAGTCTTTACATAAGTTGATGGTCACATTAAAAATAAAGCAATTATTAATAATAAAAGTAACGCAAATACCACAATAGTTGATAGTTGACGTTATGGTTGTGAGACGTTGACACCGTACCAGTGCAAAAATGAAGGGGAGACTATGATGCTCTCTTAATGAAGGCAGACAGATCTTCCGTCCATAATTCTTTTCGGAAGCCGTACTCCGAATCCATACATACTGTCCTAGAACGAAGGGCATTCCTAACGGGGACTACCCGTACCGCAAAAAAGAATCTCCGGCAGTCAAGTCTGGATCCTCTAGTCTCAAGTTTCCAAGGGTGACCCCTGGTATTATGAATACATGGTGCTAGGTCGAAAAAAGGAAGGTCGATCGAGATTAAGTTTCGAAGAATCTTGTATGTCTAGATGAGGTCAAATCTTAAACGGCGCAATTCCAGAAGCTCAAATCCCGCTCTTAAAAGACGCTCAATATTTCGGAGTCCTGGAAGGCACTTCGTGATTCTTCTTTGAACGGATTCGATTGAGTCGATGTCTTTAGCAAGATATGGGGACCATACAGGAGTGGCATACTCAAGTATTGGGCGGACAAAGACCTTGAACGCCCACACCTTGGTTTGTAGATGGCCAGACGTGAAGCATCTATTAATCACCGCCAGCCGGCGGAATGCTGTTGAACATACTTTCGAACAGTGTAGGGAAGACTTAAGGTCACTGGAAAACCAGATACCCAGATCCTTAATTTCGTTCACAAAGGGGAGAGTCTCTCCATCAAGCAAATAGTGATAGTCTGGGCATACTGATCCAATATGCATGGACTTACATTTCGAAGTAGACAGAGGAAGCTGCCACAAGTTTGACCAGCTGTGGACGTTTTGGATATCTGCTGTGAGCTCGTTTGATTGACCCAGAGTCAAAATTTCAACCCCAATTTTCACGTCATCCGCAAATTTTGCACCATATGGGGTTGAATTTGCTAAATTAAGATCATTTATATAAACCAAAAACAGCAAGGGGCCAAGTACCGAGCCCTGGGGAACGCCGATAGGTACACTTGCCTTATTTGAGAGAATATGTTCAACTCTAACCTGTTGATAACGGTTTTCAAGAAAGGCGGATAGCCAGTTAAGTAGAAGTCCAGAAATACCACATCCACTTAGTTTTGCCACCAGCTTGCGATGGCTTGCGATGGACCACCGATTCAAACGCCTTTTTAAAATCAAAGTAGATGACATCACTCTGGACTCCAATGTCCAGTGCATCAGTCCAGCGATCGAGAACAGTCAAAAGTTGATGCATGGCCGATCGACCCGGAACAAATCCAAATTGATCATTATTAATAATTTGCAACTCTACTAAGTATGGCAACAGTGTGTCTCTTATGACAAACTCCATTACTTTACAAGCCACGCACGTAAGTGCAATAGGTCTGTAGTTTTCGGAGTTAGATGGAGACCCCTTCTTAAAAATCGGGACAACAGTGGCGTTCTTCCAAATTTCAGGAAGTACACCCTGCTCAAATGACATGGTGAAAAGCAAGGCTAAAGGGTAACAAATTTCAGCTGAGATCTCTTTAAGTAGAAAGGCAGAAAGTCTATCCGGTCCGCAAGACGTACTAGGTTTAAGTTTTGATAAAGCGGAGAGTACACTAGACCTACTGAAGTTTATCGTGGTGCAATGTTTTGACCAATGCCGATTTTGTGGCCAGGGAATGTTTTGATTCCCATCATCGATCACAGTATTAGAAGCAAAAATAGAACTTAGTAGCTCTGCCTTGGACTTGTTTTCCATCAAAAATTTGTTGTTGTATTTAAATGGTGGTAAGGAGCGCGTAGACATGGTTTTTTTACGATTGAATTTAAAGAGATTGGGTGTTTCCACCCCGAATGACTTGTTCCTCCCTTTGCCTGTGCCATAACTCAACTGAGTCCGAAAATGATCGTCTTGCCGTATTATAAGCAAGCAAGGACTCCGCATTGTGCTTCACTTTATATCGTCTCCATAGCTTTAGTTTGTTACGTTTCAACTTGATTATGAAGGATGGAAGACGAGTATTACATTGGTTACGTGGAATTCGCTGTGGCTTTCTGCTGCACTTCAAATGAGTTTTCAGAATGACCAAAAAACAATTCCATGCATCATGAATATTGTGGTGGACCGAGAAGATTAACTCGTTCCAGTCAATCTTCCTAAGAGACATCCTAAGCATCTGGAAGTCCACCCTCTCCGCGAAAGATGCACCGACGTCACCCTGTTCATCAGGTGAATTAAAACATTGACCAAGATTAAGTTTAAAGGAAACCACACAGTGATCACTATTACCAAAGTGTGGCCCCACATCGAGATCGTACAGAAGCCGGTCGTCATCAGTGAATATGAGGTCAAGTATATTAGACCCGCGCGTTGGTTTATCAACACGCTGAGTAATGCCCAAGGGTGCCAGCAACTCAAGAAAGAGACTATGATGGGGGTCACTGGCACGCATAGTAAGCCAATCTACAGTTGAGAGGTTGAAATCACCCAGGATCACATTTGCGTGCCCCTCGTTTAAGGACCTGGTCAAGTATTGAGAAACATCTACCACTGCGTTGTCCATTCTACTGTTGGGAAGGTAACACAAGATAAAGGTGACATTGAGATGCGGCATGGAGATAACCATCCCCTCCACAGTGGTCGAAACATCAACCAATACTAACCCGATGGAGAATTAACAACCCTCCCCCCCCTACTGCCACGGTCGCGTCTCACAACCATATACCTGTTTTGATCCACAATCATCGCACTAGTGAAGTCTTTGTGGAGCCAAGACTCCACCACAAAAATAACATCAAAACAATCATCATTAATCAATGCATTAAAACAACCAATATTTCGCACTACACTACGCGCATTAAAGAAAGCACATGTTAGAAATGGTTTAGTTTGATCACGACACTGGTGAGGGATTTGCATTCCACTGGGGACTTCCCCAATTACACCAAGATGTTTTCCGATGGAACATGCAGCAGTGACAGCTTCTGTTGCAGCACTATCTTGCCTCGTGTTGTTAAATGGATTTTATCCCTGGCAAGTAGTGTATGATCTTGCAAAATTTCCTTATCCAATGACAGAAAAGACAGATTATTTTCTACACACATTTTCCTAAAGAGATTATTAGTATGAAGCATCAACAAGTCAGTATCCCTGTCTTCTCTCCCTAGTCTAGGAAATAACCCGACCATGGTGATACGGGATTTAGGGCATGCAAGCTTGAGTGACGATGAAAAATTCGATAAGTACATAGCAATGCAATTTGGTGGCAATTTCCCAATATTGTTTGTTCCTGCGCAGATGGTAAAGGAGCCACTTCGGTCGCTAGTATTTAGTAGTTCGGCGAGCTTTGATGGTAGGTCCTCAACAATCATTCCTGGAAAGGTTAGCGTTATAGACTTGCTATGATTGCTACCCCTCAAATTGCGCACATTTGAGTCGCCAATGATGGTGGATCTCTCACTCCAAACTGATGTTTGAGTACCTGTGACTATTGGAGAAATGACATCTTTGCTGCCTAAATCATGTAGATGTATCGACTGGATAGATGGTTCGGCATTTCGTGCACAGTTCATGTGGTCACACAGTGAGGTTATATTTGGTGTAGGGTCGGAGCACACACTGTGTTTTGAGCCATTTCCCTCGTTCAACTTACACTGTGATTTGAGTGGACTCACAGCAGGTTTGGGAGCATTCTGCTTGATGTTCTGCTTGTGTCGAGATCTGCCACGCTGAAAAGTAATATTTTTTTCCATTAACTGGTCGATTACGATTCCAGGACTACCTGTGTTCTTACATTGGTCCTTTGTTTGGTCTACATGCGCAGATAAAATTGACAAATTTCCGCTATTGGTTAAATTTAGTTTAACTGACACTTCAGCGATCTTACCAGACCCACAAGCTCGAAGCTATGGATATTCCTCGGATAGTCTTCCTTTCAAACAGTCCTCATCAGGTGTCAATTTAGTCACACACATTTTTTGAAGATGTTCCGTACTTAATTCAAGTTTTTTCTCAAACTTATTCGCCATATCCACAACGCAGTCATCCAAAATTTGCTTCTGTTTTTCAAAGAAGTCTTTTGTCCAAGTCTCGAAGCTTGATTTAAATGCATTGAATTTTGTTTCCAGGGAGGCCATAATCCCCTGAGCGACAGAGTCCACTTTGACATTTAGCTCCGCCAAATCTAGGTCCTTCTCAAGACTAAAGTCATCAAGTTTGTTAAGTACTCTTGTAGATAGATCAAGGAGAGACGGATCCATCACCCCCTCACAGGAATTGCTTTTGGTCGGTTTTACTGATAAAGGCGTGCTCAGTTGCCTTCCGTTAGCTGAATTAGGGGTTTGTACAGAGTCAAAATACATTGTGTTACGTCGATTTTGATCTTGATAATGACGCCGGTTTTGATCATGGTCTCGTCCTATATCCTTTGCCATACTGCCAGGACACGGAAGAAGAAACCTTTCCATGTTTTCACCAAGGAAAAAGAAACAAAGTTAAAAATTAAAAAAAGTAAAATATAAAAGGTAAAAAACATTAATAGAAGTTAAAAGTAGAAATGGATGGCTGGGAAACTAAATTCACACATGATGCACTAACAGGAACTCGATCGCTTGAAAGAAACGAAAAAAAAAATTTTTTTTCTCAAGTGTTCCACCACCCGGATTCGAACTGGCACAGACTGATGGCAAGATGGCGGCTCCCTGCCACGATTTCCGAAATGAAAACAAGCCGTCGAATACACCGTCAACACACGGAAAAAGGCACTCACAGAGTCAGACTGGGTCACCAAATGAGGCACTGGAACTTCGTAGGCATACTTGATGAACCGGTAGAGCCAAATCAAGCTGTAAGTGGCTTAATTCTTCGGAATTCAACACTTGTCAATTTTCACTGTGAAAATTGTCAATTTTCACTGTCAATTTTCACTGTAAATTTTCACTTGTCAAATGTGTGATCATTTTAATTGTTTGATGTTTGTTAAATGTTTGATTTTTAATTTACATAATCAAAAATACAATTGAGAAAATCACATCTTTTTAAGTGCTGTTGTGCTTTACCAATCATATATTTAAAACGTAAAGCACAACAGCACTTAAACAGATGCAATTTTCTCAATTGTTCATATTAAAAATCATCAATTTTTATCCGTGTACATTTTAAAATTAAAGCATATACCCCTTTTTTTTACGGCACACTTGACGTTTTTTTTGTAATTAAAATCGACCCCAAAACAAAACTTGTTAAGGATTCCCACCAAGCTTTAGGCAGTGTGAAGTCGTGATATCAAACGCTAAGCTCTTTCGCCAAGCTAATCCCACCGAGTAATAGTTCGAAGATTAAATGAAATACATGAAAATTTCTTACTGCGCAATTTTCAAATATTTCATTTAACGTTTGAAGTCTTACTTGGTGGGATTAACTTGGCGAAAGGGCTTGGCGTTTGATATCACGACTTCACACGACCGAAAAACTTGGCGGGAATTCTTAACAAGTTTTGTTTTGGGGTAGATATCAGATCTTTTTGGTCCAAATTAATGAAATCATTTGTTTTTCTTAGCGATTATGAGATGGAAACACCAATCTAGTTTTCTGGTCCATTTGTTTTTTGTCTTTTATGCTGGCTTTCGTTTCATTTTGAGGCTAGCAGTTATCTCCTTGCAAACGCCGATTTTGTATGTCTTATTAGTACTGCAGACGTACGGATTTATTTAATGTTCAGTTTGGCATTGTTGCACAATAACAATGTTTAAGACATGTAAAACAATAAATTTGGTCGTTTAGAGGTCCCTAACACCTGAACCACTTGACCAATTAGAAGAGGTCTTATGAATAGGGCACATCTCCGTAGCAATACCTATAAAATGAGCTAAGAACCAACTTTACCTCGCCACATGGAAGAATTTATTTTCGTGATACAAAAAAAGCAGAACCAGTAGCAAGGGTAATATCAAGACACACGCTAGTGTGTCGCCCGCCAAGATAAAACGATAACATCCAGATAATATGTATATGTATATGAGCATGACGACCACTAGACACGTTGTGTCTTTACAGCAAATGTAGTTTGGCTGTTTTCAGGCATGTGAGGATAAATAACAATGCGACAGAAAAGGCTGAAACTTGTTTGATCGGGAGACTTTGGTCACCTGACAACATAAAAGTCACTGTTAGACACACAGCTTAACTTTTTCTTGTTGAACGTTGATATTTGTCTAATTACTACTAACTACTAACTACTATTGGTAACGCTTTTTTGTATCACGAAAATAAATTTTTACATGCGGTGAATAAAGCTGGTTCTAAGCTCATTTTACAGGTATTGCTCTGGAGATGTGCCCTTTTCATATGGACCTTTCTATGGACAAGTGGCTCAGGTGTTAGGAAGCTCTAAACGTCTAAATTGATTGTTTTACATTCTTTTAAACATTGTTTTTATGAAACAATACCAAACTGACAATTAAATAAATTCGTGCGTTTGCAAGGAGATGCTGCAATACTAATAAAAATGATAATCCAATAAAAAAAAAGGTGATTGCTGTCCTCAAAATCAACGAAACCAAAAAAAAAAAGATAAGAAAAAGAAATGGACCAGAAAACTAGATTGGCGTTTCCATCTCATAATTACTAAGAAAAAAAAATGGATTTCATCAATTTGAATCAAAAAAATCTGCTATTTACCCCAAAACAAAACTTGTTAAGGATTCCCTCCAAACTTTTCGGCCGTGGGAAGTCGTGATATCAAACGCCAAGCTCTTTCGCCAAGCTAATCCAACCGACTAATACTTCAAACGTTAAATGGAATAATTGAAAATTGCGCAGTAAGCAATTTTCAGATATTTCCTTTAACCTTCGAACCATTACTCGGTGGGATTAGTTTGGCGAAAGAGCTTGGCGTTTGATATCACGACTTCCCACGGCCGAAAAGCTTGGCGGGAATCCTTAACAAGTTTTGTTTTGGGGTATGGATAGTTAGTAGTAGTAGTTAGTAGTTAGGCAAATATCAACGTTATTCACGTCGTTTTTTCTGCAAGAAAACACAAGCTATGTCATTAATAGTGACTTTTATGTTGTCAGGTGACCAATGTCTCCCGATCAAACAAGTTTCTGCCTTTTCTGTCGCATTGTTATTTATCCTCAGATAGCTGAGAACAGCCTAACTACTTTTGCTGTAAAGACACAACATGTCTAGTGTTCGCCATGCTCATATGTACATATTTTATCTGGTTGTTATCATTTATCTTGTCGGACGACACACTAGCGTTTGTCTTGATGTAGATAATCGGCACCATGAATTTTCTCGATAAAATGAACGCGCTGTTTATTGTGGAAGGTTTATGGTTGTTGCATTGAGCGCTGCGTGGGTTTATGCATCGTTAGCTACTATGGGTGTGGGTCGGAAACTTGCAACTGCGATTTTGGCACTTTTGGCGAGTCGTCCGAATCGGATGGCAGTCAGGATTGGTGGCCATCTGTCTTACACCATGTCCAAAAATAAAGGTCTTCCGCAGGGCAGCTGCCTCAGCCCCGTTCTCTTTGCAATTGCGATCAATGGTATTCTTGAAGAAATGGGGCTGAGCGCTAATGTAGTCAGCTGTGCTGACGATATGGCTCTGTGGTTTGTTGGAGTGACGTTGCACTCATGGCTGTGTGTGCTCAAGTAGCGATTAACAAAGTTGTTGCGCGGTTGGCAGTGCGTGGCCTGTCACTTTCACCCCTTCTCGTTTTTGCGCAGAGCAGTGTATTCCGTGACATACCTGTTTGTCTTACGGTGGAGATGTTGTTATCACTGCGTCTAAGGAAGTCCGGTATCTTGTCGTGGGTGTCTGATGTTCGACTCCTCCGAAAACGTGTTGCAAGCCGCCTACCAGTGCTGCGAGTTCTGTCAAGGTGTGAACGTGTACGCAGGATGGACCTATTATGTGCTCGGCGTATCTTGAGTCCTGCAGGTGTCTTATGAGCGGCTGCGTCTTCCTGGAATGGGCGGCTTTAACGAAGGCCGCCATTGTTTTTGTAACCATCTTGGATATCAACAAGGCACTCTGCTACCAAAAACATACAGTCGATTATCTGTGTTCGTTCTGGGGCGAACTCAAGACAGGGCTCGGATATTATAGTTGCTGTTTATCGTAGCTTTGTGCGTTCTGCGATTGACTATCATCTGCCTTTTTTGGTTGGCTCTCCGCGCCTACTGGATGCTCTGCAAACCAGCATAAATGACTGCCTGCGAGCAGTGACTGGATGTCTGGTCACGAAGCCTGTCCCTGCTTTCCATGTTGAAGCTGGTGAACCCCTTAGTGCGTCTCCGTGCGTTTGTACTACTGGGATCCGATCCTCTGTCTGCGGAACATCAGCAGAGGAAACGACGGGTCTATAGGCTCTATTTTGAGTGATTATTATGTCCTTGGGGATGTGTTCCTGAAAGTTCTTGGTGCAGCCGGTAGGGGTGTTATGTTGCTCCGTGAGGTGTTCAGAGAGCGCAGCGGTTCCATTCGAAATGTTGTAGCTATCAGTCCACAGTGTCCCTGTGGGTATGGTCCCCGGAACTGTCTCAGGTGTTTGGGAACACAGCAGGGTTATGTGACGTCTAATGTGATGCTTCCTACCTCCCTACCGAGCGTGTTGGCGGTGTAGGCGTTTTCATCCCATGGTTTAAGACACTTGTTTAGTGTGCGATTCGGTTCGTGTCGCCCAGCACCATGTGTGAGCTTGTCGCACTATCAGTGGCGACGGATATAGTGTTGGATTATGGAGATCTCGAGTTTCACGCTATACACTTGACTCGAAGGCGAGTATTGCAGTGCTTAAGAGGGCTATGACGACCCTTGAATTTACTGAGCCTATTGTTTATGAAGTGTGTCGGAAGTTCTGGTCGGCCATGAGGTCTTCCTTCTTTTCTGTTCAGTGGGTTAGAGCGCATGATGGTGAATACGATAATGAAGTAACTGATGCGTTAGCGAAGGTGGCAGCACATGATCAGGGTAGAGCATCAGTGGTATCCCATCCCAGTCTTCGTGATCGGCTTCATTGCAAATTTTTAAGTGGCAGCGTGAGTGGGAGGAGGCCAGCACTGAGCACGGCTGCATCGTGTACATAGTGACTGCGCCGGGCTGTCGGCTGTCACTGATCTTCCGGTTGCTGCAGCCCGTCTGGTCTCTCGGCTCCGGACGGGTCATGGCCTCCTTGCTGCTCACCGCCACAGAGTAGGTTGGGCAGCCTTCGGGCACACAAACAAAGGTTAGCACGTTTTGTTTGTGTCCCCGAAGTATGACATTCAGGGTGCTGCAGCAAAGAGTTGGGTCAGCTGCTTTTGCGCTCTTTACAGTCCGTCCCTGCTGGTATCCGGCTAAAACATCGCAGCCGAAACAAGGCGTGACAAAAACATAGCGGACAAAACATCGCAGGGACAAAACATCGCACGGAAATTATATCGTGGATACAACATCGCGAACTATAACATCGTGGCGAAACATCGCAAATAAAATAAAATATTTAATACGTTGGAAGTTAACTTTAGAAGGCGAAAGTTAAAAAAAGTTATTGAAATGTAAAAATGTAAGCTGTCAGGCGATGACATTCTCTCTTCTCACTCAACAAATGTATTTAACATGATAAAAACAGCTTTAACATTTAATATTTAAATAAGCTTGGTGCTTTTATTTTGTTAAATACATTTGTTGAGTGGGGTGGGGGAGGTGGGGGGTGGGGGACAGAATGGCATCGCCTGACAACTTAAATTTTAATATTTACAGAAGTTTTTTAAAACTTCTATCTTCAACTTTAGAAGGTGGAAATTTTAAAACCTTATTTAAATATTAAAATTTAAACTGTCAGGTGATGCCATTCTCCCCTCAGCTTAAATTTTAATTTTTAAATAAGCTTGCTGTTTTTATATAGTTAAATACATTTTTTGAGTGGGGAGGGAGTAGGAAAAAGAGCTCAATGGCATCGCCTGACTGCTTAAATTTTTACATTTCTATAGGTTTTTTAAACTTTCGCCTTCTAAAGTTAACTTCCAACGTATTAAATATTTTATTTTATTTGCGATGTTTCACCTACGATGTTATTGTTCGCGATGTTGTATCCGTGATGTAATTTACGTGCGATGTTTTGACCGTACGATGTTTTGTCCCCACGATATTTTGTCCGCTATGTTTTTGTCACATGATGTTTCGGCGGCGATGGTTTGGCGGCGATGGTTTGGCCGCCATAATTTTAATCTCTAGAGCAAACAGCATTGAGAGAAGGAGAAAGCTAAAATTTAGGTAATGTATATTTGCAGTTAGGCAAATAAAAACTAAAATTAACCAGGATAACCCTGGCATTTGGTCTTTTTACTCAGTGGTTATGTATGTCAGAAAGTGAACGCAGTTTGTGTTTGCAATGTTTAATGTTTGTGTGCGTGTATGTGTGTGTGTGTGTGTGTGCACTTAATTTGTGTGTTATACAGGCATTTGTTTTAAATATTTATCTGTGGTTTGTTGTTTTATATTTTGACTGTGTTTCCTGTGAGTTGCTACATGTGTATTTTGTGTGCATTTAGACTTTGTTTGATCGAGTTGATACTGTTGTCGCGAACGCAGATAGATTCATTGGCTTCATGAAAAGAAGTGCGTTATTTGGAAGCTGCCTCCGTCGGTGCCATTTATGAATGCTTGCCAATCTTCGCTTTCCCCGTCCCAACCTTGTTTAACCAGTTAACGTTCGGGCACTGATTTGATCTGTGTCCACTTTCCCAGCAAGTCCAACAGCTGCCATCAAATGGCTTTCTTTCCATTTTCGGCTGTTGTTCTTTTTCTTTAGCGGCACTAGCTTTTCCCACACTTGCTGCTTTTGGTGCAGCCCTTGTGTTACTAGTACCACTGGTACCAGGTACCGTTTGGTAGCGGCCCGCTCGATACCCTCTCGGGTCGAGTGCAGCCATACTCACCGGTTCTACATTTTGAAAAGTTGGGTTCGGCCGCGCGCTAGCCCCTCGTTTCTTGTAGGGTGGCTTCCCTACGTTACTTCTGAGTAACTCCGCCAAGCCAGCCTTGGTTCAGTACACGTTTGCTGAGCCATCAGGAACTTACTAACCTTCGCATCTTCTCTCGCCAATCGTCTCAGGGAATCGAACCTTCGACGCTGGAGGTGCTGCCTATAATCAGGGTGCATATTTGACATTAATTTTATCAGAATCTGACGCATAAGACCATAATCTGTCAAAATACCCACAGATTGGCCTGACCGTAACTGGAAAAAGGTTCGTGAGGGGCGTGAGTCCTTCTTTCCAGCTCACGTTTGAGTTCATCTCCAAAATTCGGCCTTTCGAATCCAAAATTGAAATATTCTTCAAACGATTCCCAAATTACGCAAGGTTTGAAAACCCTAAACCATCTTTCTGCCTCACCTTGCATGGCGAGGGGAATGACGGTTTGTAAGGGCACGTTTAGGCAACCACTCGCTTTTGCATTCTTGCAGTTGGAAGCTAGAAATCACCTCAAATTCCAACATGGTGGCGGTTTTATGTCTGCCGCCTCGCAACGAAAACAGCTAATAACGTGAGTTCAGAAGCGTTTGGGAAAATTCTTTATATTATTGGCACGGATTATAAGACTGCAAGTATTTACTCAAACGATGTCGGATTTAGCTAATCCATTTAGCTCTGTTACCATGGCAATGTCACCTTTGCCATCGCGATTGAGTTCTAGCTGCGAGAATGCAAAGGCGAGTCGCTGCATAACGCGCCCTAACCCGTACGAACCTGAAAGTCTTAAAGCATTCGTAAACTTATTTAAACTTTGCAGAAACTCGCTTGGCGATTTTTTATCACCATGCCCTTAGTATGTTGGCATGGTGACTTTAGGAGCCTTCACCTGAAATCCTTGAAAAAGGTTTCGAGCTTTGGCTTGCTCCGAAATGCCACGACCACAGGCTTTACCCCCATTGTTATAATTGTGGCCACTCCGACCGTGAGCCATCCTGCTCCCAGTATTTCTAGGCCTTTCAGGTGACAAATCATAGTCATGTCGAGGTTCTCTTCATCTCCACATGTCTATTTCCGGTATCTGGTTTACGGTTGTCGCCAATTTACACGGTTACCGCACGTGTCCTGATCCACTGTCCTGATCAGTTGTCTCCCTGTGAATCATGGTCACGAGGATTCCGTGCATTTCTGCCAACTTCAACAGTATGATTTTGTCGTCTGTTGGAGGCAGGATGTGTGAAGTGACATGGCTTCCTTGTGTTCTCGTTTTGCTGAAAAGCAACTCGAGGTTGTGAGAGCTGGTGCCATTCATTTCCATTACGGCTAGTAATAAAAACAACTTTCCAAAAGTCGTCAGGTATTTCGAAAATCGGCACGAACTGCATCGTTTCCACGCACGTTTTCTTTCATCATCCACGCGATCCAAGCTTGGATCAAGCTTCTTTGCTTACAAGCTTCTTTCTAAGTCCGAAAATTCGGGCTCAAAAATGTCTTCGTCATTTCCCCAGGAATTGTCTAGATCCTCTCCCAAGTCTTCAATTAAGGGTGCATTGCGGCGTTCCCCAGTTCGCGCCCTTTTTCATGAATTTTCCATAAAAGCAAAATTCCATACTCAATACTTAACTTAAAAAAGGTTTCTTTTCCTCAATTTCAAGCCACAAAACTCGTCATTTATGCTGGCGAAAAAAAAAATTTGTGGCATTCCCGGTTTTTTTTTTTTTTTCTGTTGCCAAGTCACTTTCCGGTCTGGACCCTTTCCGAGGGTTATATCCAGTCCGTTTTAGCTTCAAACTCTAAACTTGTATTAATTTTGCAAATTCGGTGTTAAGTTAATTCACTTAATTACTTGCATAATGAACGGGGTTGTCTTCCTGTCATTAATCGTACACGATTTAACGGCTGGGAAACTGACGTTTTTAGAGTTGCCCAAGCACGCGGTCACTGCCTGGAGCCGAAACGTCCCAAATTATATTTCACCAAATAATAGGTAGAAGTATGTTAAGACTCCCCAAATTGGCCGTCGCCAATAAGGCATTTGCGTGCCAATAGGGGCTAATGACCAAGTCTTGCAAGTCCCAGTTCCTGGTGTTTTTGTGTGTGCAAGTTTGGGACTGGTGACAACGCCGTTGGCCCGGAGTGGATAGATGTTGTGCAACCCGGTAACGGAAGACGTTGAAGAGTGGTTCCCTTGGTTACCAAGATTTGTAACAGCCGTAAGGGCTGCCAAAATCCGCACTTAGACTCAAAGAAGAATGATATATGGTAGGATATAGTCGTTCCATCTTTGCTTCGACTGGCGCTAATCCAGGACCAACATCGCCCTTTTTGAACCCTGAGTTTGAAATGTATTTTTGCTAACGTTTTGTAAATAGCCTCGAATTAAGTGTGAGTTATATTCAGTATCCTCTTGCGTTTATTCGTTAAAATGGTAGTAGATCGATACACGTAAATTAACCTCAACAAAGTCCCACTGCTTAGTTCGTTACAGTGGTTTTACTTTAAATTCCTTACGGAAAAGAACGTGGGTTGCACTTTTATTTCAAATTACCAAAGGCTTTGGCTCCGAAAAAAAAAGTATGGCTACTGTGGGAGTCCTGAGCACAGGCTTGGTCACAAGCTGGGTCCCGGAGAATGTCCCCAAGTATGGTCGAAATAATTCTAGAGTTTTAAATGTCTTGAACTAAAACAACCAAGTATTTTCGCTCATTTTAGCACCGTAACTTAGTGAAAAAATTTTGCAAATCTTCTACCAGCGCTTTTTCATGCTTCTTTCCATCCCGAAGGTTTGGAAGGCATGAATTTCCTATCCCGAAGGTTTAGGTAATCACGGCAGGTACCCAAAATATGTAACTAATCATGGAGTGGACGATTGAATTTGAGGCAAAGCTTTAATCCAATTCACCTTTTATTGCACAGCTAGGGGGCTGTCCACAGAGTAATTCATATTAAGTCCTAAACTCAAGTTGCAGCTTGGTTTATGGTATACATGTGGTACACTGAAATATTGTGCATACTTTGAGTGGAATACGCCATTTTGCATGTGGGTGCCTTAGGCCAATAAAAAAGTTTTTCAGAGGTGGAGCCACCTGAATTTTCATGTACAACACCAACATGGCGACCAAAATGGCGACCAAAAACGAGTTTTTTTTGCTGTAACTCCTTAACCGTCAACAATTCAAAAGTATAATGTGAAGCAAAAACGTTCAGCATAGAATTCTGGACAGAAAAGTGATATACATTTTTACGTAAAAGTAACTCTAGGATCCCAAAATCGCATTTAAAGGACATCACCCTTAATTCACGTGAGCATTCCTTTTTTCAATAAGTTCAAAGTATTATTGCGAGCCCTCCAATAGCCGAAATGGACATGCTTAGGATTTTCTAAAAGGTGAAGATCTATTCTTTCCATCAATCCTAACAGAAATTATCAAGGACGGCAGTATCGGTCCTTATATAGGCCTCAGCATAAACTTCCATGTTAAACGTCAAGTTTTGAAGTCCTATAGTCTCGCCCAGAATTGACATAGACCAACGAAATTCGGTGTTTGGGGTCGTGTCGCAACTATTTCACTGCATTACAAATTTTAATGACAACAAATGAACCATTCGGCGTCCACAGTACGGCCATTTCTTGTTGTTCTTGTTGTTCTTGTTGTTGTTGTTGTTGGGACTCTTTAGCCTCACCTGGAGACCGAAACACTGAACCGATTTTCAAGTTCTGTATCTTAAAACGTAGGTACGGACATGGCCTATTTTAATGTAACTACAATACTCTTGACACGGAAAGCCAAATGGGCTAAAACGTTTACTCTCACTTAGAGATCGAACCAATGAACCGATTTTCAATTTGTATAGCTTAAAACACATTCTTCCAGATAGTGCTAAAAGATTTAAATCTGGTACACAAGTAATTGTTAGCAGTAGAAATCAAACTAGCTATGGAACTTCCGTGATATGCTCCAAGGCCCCTCAGCGATTCCCCCTATTCCCGCTCGATGAGGTTGATTTCCGAAAAGTTCTTGTTGATCGTACTGAAAGCAAGCATTTTGGTACACAGATCATTCCTGGTACTAGAAATTGAACCAGCCATGGATCCCCATGAAATACCACCAAAGCCTCCCCCAGCATCCCCCCCCCCCTACCTGGGGATCCCATGAAGCATCAATGACCAACAAATTATTGATGAATGAACTAAAAGCATACATTGTAGCAGTGCAAATCCAACTACACGTGGAACCCCATGAGATACACCCACCCTCCAGTGCTTCCATGTGTCCTCTCCATGAGGTAGATGATCAACAAATTCTAGTTCGATTTGTATTGCTAAGAATGACTTGTGTGCCAATTAACGTTTTAGCACGATCAGCAAGAATTTGTTGGTCATTAGTTGGTCAAAATTGGAATTTGGAATTGGAAATTGGAATTGGAATTTGTTAGCCAAAATTCATAGTACCAAAATTCGTAGTACTACAGGTGAGTGTGGTAGGGGGACAGGAAGGGGCCTTAGGGGATATCTCGAGAGATTCCATAGCTAGCTCGATTTATTAGCTAAGAATTGACTTGTGTACCAAATTTCAAACGCTCGATGTTCATAATTAGCCCAAATTCTGGCCCGTAACAGCTGTACTAATCCTGAAAATCGAACCAACGAACCGATGCTCAATTTTCCAACAAAAAACATACGTATGATGAAGGCCTATGTCCTTTTGAACGCTATTTTAATGTTGCTACAATTATTGTTGTTGTTTTCTTCGGGAAATTTTGCTCTCACGTAGAGATCGAACCAAAGAACCGATTTTCAAATTTTATAGCTCTTAAAATTGAGTATTAAATAGGCTTTCTTATAACAGTTAATTTAAGGTGATTACAGTATTCTTTTCTGTGTTATTCTTGCTGAGAAAAATAATGCATATTAGTATTAAAAAACGCTTAAGCGTATAAAATACGGGTATAAGCCTTAAAAAAATTAAAGCCTTACAGGAACAAATATTAGAAAAAGACATGTAAGCCATCAGCGTCGCACTAATACGTGTAAAAGTATCTCCAGCGACCCAAAAAACAAGCTGGAGATTCTTTTACACGTATTAGTGCGACGCTGATGGCTTACATGTATTTTTCTATTATCTGTTCCTGTACGGCTTTAAGTTTTTTAAGGCTTACATCCGTATTTTATGCGCTTAAGCGTTTTGGACATGCTAAAAATATTCAGAAAGGTGGGGTTCCATTCTTTCCATCCCATCAATCCTAACCGAAATTGTTTAGTTAAATAGAGACCGTTTTACGCCCGTTTAAAGGTGTAGCGGCTAGTTTCATATTTCTAAGTGCCGTTGTGTCATTGTGTGATTGAAGTCCTCTCTCCAGCACAACTAAACCTATTCATTTCTCCGTTCCTATTCAATATATTTCGATCAAACTTGGTCAGATAGTAGATAAGTATGAAAGGTATATTTATACCAACTTTTATGCAATTCCGTGCAAGAGTAAAAGTAGGGAGACACGTAAATTTGAAAACTGTTCACTTGTTGTTATTCTTCTTCTGTGACACGGTTTCAGAAAAAAACTACTGCACCTATCTAAAATCTGAAACATGATCTAAGCAATCATCAATGATCTAAACAATCATTTTGATTGTTTTACTGTAACGTGGTTGAAAGGTAATAAGCACGCCAATGGTTTGCATCCGAGTCAACCAGTTGAACCCAAGTGCAAGGGACACTCGAGAAGTATGGCTAAGTAGGAAAAACAACACAATGTGTTGTATTGAATCAAAGTTAATAAGGAACAAAGTTAATAGACAAACTCGGCAAACATGTGGACGCACTAATAGGCTTTAGTAACTTAGGTTGATCACGCACCATAATAGCCTAAGCTTAAGTCTGAGAGCAATATCCATCAATTGCATAGAAACAACTACTCGCTGCATCGGGTCAAGTATGCTCGGGGCCTTATAAGGGCTGGCCATTCGATCATTCTAGATCTACGAAGCAAGCAGTCTGCATTAAAGACTGTGTCCTTGTGAGGATACACAATACACTAGTCCAAGAAAGAAAGAAAAGACAACTGCCCCGACTGGGACTCGAACCCAGGACTTCCCGTTTACTAGTCGGGCGCTCTAACCACTGCGCTACCGAGGCGGGTACTGGCTACAGGCTCCAGCCGAGCTAAGTAGCTGTTCAATCTTTCTCAGTGGTGACCTAAAGATCACAAACATACACACAAGGAGGGAAAACAACATTGCTTCTTGGCCTCCACACTACATTCTATTTATTTACATTCTATTTATTTACATTCTAGATCTATTCTCACGCCATAAAACCTATTGCTGATGCAAGATTTGACTTGCGTTGCATCCCAATCGAAAGTTCTGGATTTCAATAGAAATGGAAAGCAACGCTCCCTTTTAGCCCACCCCTGCCATTGACTGGGGTTCGGTCTGATGTAACAGGCCGGACTCCATTCAAAGCCTAAAGTTAATCCTCTCTGGGGATGGGGTCAATTGACAAAGGAACAGGTTGCACCCAGTGCCAAAGATGATAACAATGATGACTTTGTTCCTTATTAACTTTGACGGGGCGTCGGAAGTGGCTCCACCGCTGAAAAACTAGGTATTGGCCTAAGGCACCCACATGCAAAGTGGCGTATTCCAGTCAAAGTATGCACAATTTTTTGAAATATCGGGGTGTACCACACGTACCATTAGTTCTAGCAGAGTCCAGAGAGAGCAATCTTTCAGTCGTCTCTCCAACACCAACTGGCCCTTCGGTTGTTCAGCCACCAGCTTTTATATTGAGGCGAACAATGAAGTTGCCTAAGACATTATGTCTCGAGACTGGCTAACAAGTGCGATCCGGTCCCAACTGGTTCAACAGTGGGGCTGGCTCGCTACCCGGCTGTTGTCGTTCGGCCAAGTTCTGCTTTAGGCACAAGCAGCTGTATACAACGGCAAGGGGCACCACGAGTGTTGGCTCGTGTTTCGTCCTGATAAATAGCCGGTCACAATTTTCGTAAAAACGGTGCTCACTTTTCAACTCGCTAGGTTATTGATTACCATACTAGAAACGAATCCTGTTTAGACGTTGCACAATGCATAGCCTAAAGTTTATCAGGAAATACTTCACAAATGCAGTTACTATTTGGGTAGGAAGTTGTATAATTCTTGGCCCATTGAACTGAAACGTACTGATGTGATGTCATCGTTTAAGAAACATTTCTTTTAAGTGGTTATACTTGATTAAAACCGAACTTAGCAAATATGTTCAGTATTGTGAGTTAACTCTTTGAAATTTAATTTTCTTGTATCACGTCAAAAATTGTTGCTTTCCCGTTTCTTTCGGCAAAGTTTGATTGTGCTTTTCTTGTTACCTGTGGATTGTTAATGTTTTTTATAGTTATGTGCATTTGTAAAATAATTTCTAGCAAGTAATCCTATTTTTTGAATTTTTTCTCAGTGTTTTTTGTATACTCTGTTTTGCATTCAAGTGTCTCTCTGACCCACACGCGGGCATCTGCTCTTGTGGGTAAATTGTCTCTTCCGTGAATGACTTTGTATTTTGCAATGAATAAACTCAACTCAACTACTAACTAGTAGTTTAAATCAGTTTTATTTAAAACTAGATTAGCTAACCTACTTTTAAATAAAACTGATTACAACTACAGCTACAGTTCTTTTGTGGTAGCTTATAATTGTAACTACTTTATTTAAATAAGATTGGTGTAAAAAATATAGTTAAAAAATAGTCAAATAAAAATAAGCGGCTACGACTATCTAGTCGCATCCGGTCTTCTGTACAGTTCTGCCAATACCAATAGTGACGCACACTTTTCTATCACGCATTGCAACAGCTATCTCTATTATATAATCTAAAAGCAGTAACCATCAGAATTGCCCGTTAAAAATATGTTAGCTTTTAAGCTTGTATTACATTTTAGGTGTAATTGTCAGCGTTTAGGCCTAATTTACAACTTTAATTTCGTAAGTAGCAACTAACGGAGATTTGGATTGTATGTATACAGTAGTTTATTTATTTTTGCAACACGGTATGCCTCCGGGTACACAGTTACAGTGTTACAACGTAATGCGTAACGTAGCCTATATAGATCAGTGGTAGTAGAGAAGGGATAGGAGTGTCGCTGTTGAGAAAGCCAGCAGCGTTTCGTAGCAACTTAACGTTGCCATGGTAACGTGATTTTAGACCTAATTTTCATTTTTAGGCCTAATTTTTTTTTAACGGCAGTTTTAGTATCGTAAGTAGCAGATAGGCCTAATGGAGAATTTGGTTCGACAATTCATTCATGCAACAATGCGACAAGACTCTTTTAAACGAAGCTAAAATGTTTTTGTTTGTATGGCTGCGTTAACACAGATCCTTAAGATTTCAATTCGACGATAAAATGTTATTATTTAATTTAGTTACGTCGAAGAAGTCTATTAGCTATAAGGAGGTAATGATGTTTTAATTTGCCTTGTCATTTAACTAACTTTTGACAGTAAATCTAACGTTGCAAACAGTGGTCGTCAATATCTGGTACCGTTGCGAAGTTGAAAAAAGCGACAGACGGACGGACGGACAAAGTTGTTGCAATAGTCTTCTCAGCCGGTACGGCTGTACAGAAGACTAAAACCAGTTTAATAAGCAAAACACTAAGGGCGCGTTTACGCAGCGACTCGCATTTGCATTCTCGCAGCTAGAACTCAATCGCGAAGGCAAAGGTGACAATGCCATGGTAACAACGCTAAATAGATTAGCTAAACCCGACATCGTTTGAGTAAATACTTGCAGTCTTATAATCCGTGCTAATAATATAAAAAATTCCTCATGACGAAACAATTTTCCCAAACGCTTCTGAACTCACGTTATTTGCTGTTTTCGTTGCAAGGCGGCAGACATAAAACCGCCGCCATGTTGGAATTTGAGGTGATTTCTAGCTTCTAGCTGCGAGAATGCAAAGGCGAGTGGTTGCGTAAACGTGCCCTAAGAGTGACCCTGGATGTTAAGGTGGCCCGAACGAAAGCGATCTAGTTCGATCTATACCTATTCCACTTGCACGCTGGATGAAATAGGCCGCCACACAATGGACGTATTATTAAAGCAACATCCCGCCTGCCTTATAACAGCTACGTGCCGATCGTATCCGCGCATGTTAACATCGCCATTGTCAACTGAGATGTAGCTGCGTTCCTCGTAGCGAAGAATGCAGCTACTGTCTCAGTTGGCATGCGTCTAATAGACGAACCAGCATGAATGCATTAACTGTGTCACCACAAATCGGTATGATTTTCGTATTTTAAAATCGCACCTTATAATTTTTTAGGTTAGTATCTTATAATTTTTCTTCGGCGATCTATTGGCATATATAATTTAATTTTTACCGCATTAGTCTCGTAGATTTGTGATCTCTTAATTATTAGTAAACGATTAAAAATTAGTATATGCAAACACATACAATTGAAATGTCAAGGTTATTGTAAGCACGCAAAGAATCACATACGTGTGGGATGCAGTAAATACAGTTCCCAATTATTCAACAGAAAGTCTCCCAGACGCCACATTTTAAAACGGATTTTTAGCAAAGGATTGACTAACGGTAAGTAAATAGAACTTTGGGGCTGTACTTGATGTGAAGGATCGAGATAAATGGCACTGGGAGGAATGACCTTTTAACTCACGTCTCACACGCGCTGTAGAGGGCGTGGGTCACAGTCAAGGTCATCTACTGCTACTCTTCTGGCAATGCGCGACTGGTACAGAGAGCTGCATCAAAGACAGGTCAATCGCTGTTATCAATTTCAATATGAATGGGAATGGTCCTGTGCTGTTTTTCCCAGAATTTGAAGAATTCAGTATTTCACCTTTCCTCATAAAATAATAATAATCTAGTTTAATATCTTGAAAATAACAAAGTAAATTGCATTTTTATTTTTAGTGTGTAGAAAATATTTTTTTTTTTTTACAAAATTACCAGTTGGCCTGTGAAAATGAAAAAAAGGAGTTCAACAAGTAGTTCAAAGAGTTCAAAAAAAAATAGCATCAACTATAATTTTAGTAGTACTTGTAACTAACGCTTAACTACTTTGAAAGTAGTTTAACCAGTAGTTGTAACTACATGTAGTTAATTACTGCCCTTCACTGATGCATCTAAATAAAGGAAACTATCTGTGTCGTTGTTTATCTAGCTGACACATCTTAAAAAATGATAGGAATCCTGCTTAGTAATCGTATCAGTATATGATTGAAGTCCTCTTTCCAGCAGAACTAAAACTATTAATTTCTCCGTTCCTATTCAATATAATTATTTCGACCAAACTTGGCCAGACAGTACATAGGTATGGAAGGTATATTTATGCCAACTTTTTATCAAATTCCGTGCAAGAATAAACGTACGGAATTTGAAAACTGTTCACTTGTTGATGTTGTTGTTCTTGTTCGTGTGTAACACGGTTTCAGAAAAAACTACCTGAAACATGATCTAAGCCAGAAATTTCCTTGGGCTTCATCCTCACAGAGACCACTTTTTCACTTGGTCGAGCCATTCCGGAGTTATACTGTTTTACATTGTTTTAACCATTGGGTAACTTTTAATTAGGGAACTTTGCCACTCAGCAAACACCAGATTCATTCTTCGTGCGCGTGTTATGTCTTTGCTACAAGGTTGATTGTTGAAGGGTAAAATGAAAGGTGTTCGTTGCGAAATAGTGGGGTAGTGGTGTAGTGGTTGTAGTGGTTGTATTTAATTTTGCAGAGCGTAAGGCTATGAGCCATGGCTCTAAATAAATTAAATGAAAGAATGATTTTGAATGACAACCTGGACGGAGCCGTGTGCTCTCTGTGCTTTTCTGCGTGTACACAGTGGTGATGACCAAGATGGAGCGTCTTGTGCGTGCACGATGAAGGTTGCCGTGATGGAGCCGATAAAGAGTTTGTGAGGTAGCAATTACAGGACATGGAGGTACTAGCTGCTGTGTGTGTGGTGTTGTAGCTGTGAAGGCTGGTTTTGCATGTAGTTTTTAGTGTGTTTGTGAGGTAATTTTAGCTGGTAAGGGTGTATGACTTCAGGTCGAGGCCCTGTGAAATAAATTGAATTGAAAGAATGGTTTGATTTGATTTGATTTAGTGTGTGAAAAGTGTATTGATTTTGTAGTGGTGTTGTGTTTGACGGTTAATTGGGGCGTGCGGTTTCGGGCCAGGGCCTCAAATAAATTATTCGTGAAAAAATCCGTGTTTCAGCTAAACGGATATATTTTTAAACCAAACTAGGCAACGTTGTTGCTAGAAACGACAGAATGTAGTATTTTTTTTTCGTAGACTGAAGCTTTCAGAGCTGAGCTGAATTGTTTCAAAGTGGGCAGCAACAATCGATTTCATTCATAAACCTTTGTAGCGGGACGCTATAGCTGTTACACGGATTACAAACAAAAACGTCAAATCTGCCGTAAAAAAGGGATTATGTGATTGAAGTTTTACTTGTTAAAATGTACTCGGATAAAAATTGATGATTTTTAACTGAAATAATCAAATAATCAAAATGTACAATTGAGAAACATCTGTTTAGGAGCTGTTGTGCTTAACCAATCATATGTTTAAAACGTGAAGCACAACAGCACTTAAACAGATGCAATTTTCTCAAGTGTACATTTGATTATTTCAGTTATAAATCATCAATTTTTATCCGTGTACATTTTAACAATTATAGTAAAGTAAAACTTCAATCATATAACCCCTTTTTTACGGCACACTTGACGTTTTTGTTTGTAATATATGTTATTTTTTTCAATAATTATTACTCGAATTCCGAGCTATTACACAGTTTGAATCAGGGACGGATGCGAGATTTTGTCCAAGCGGATGCTGTACTACAGTGTTCATTGTACATAAAGTGTATTGTTAGCCCCAGTGTTAGCGATGATCCCGTTATTTCTTAGCGAGTAGATCTTCCCTAAGGGCTGTGTCGGGCAGATGACCGGGTGCAGTTAACGCTCGCTAAAATCCTTTGACCCTTTGAGATCTTCAACAACAACAGTATAGTATTTTTATGCAGGAGGGAGTAATGGCGGGGGTGGGGTGGGGGGGGGGGGGCGGGTGGCCGTGGCCGAACCATCTGCACCATCTGACCTGACAATATAAACAGCAAGTTACAGCAACAATTCTCTTAACCCATGAAGAAAATGATTAAAAGCGAGAACGTATTTCGTTATGCTTTTCATTTATTGCAATCCACTTAAAAATAATAGAATTCATGGCTTATTAATTATTATTCGACCCATTTTTTTCTTGATGCCATCGTCTAACGTGTCACTCATGGAATTTCTCTGTAGTATGCCATATTTTAATAAGATCAGGGACCCTTTTTCAGGAAGTCTTTGCAAAAAGATCTGCCGTTGTACGGCTGCTGTTTGTCTTTTTTCGGCTCGCAGCACAGCTCGTACGCTACGCGCGCTTTCACTGCTTTAGCGCAACGTTCGCAAAGGTCCCTGATTGGTTGCTTGGTGGCACAGTCACCAATTAACGTTGCCTTTTCGAAGTAGGCCATGTTGGGTTTTGGCTGTTCATGCTTTCCGCTAACCAGGCTACAGGCCAATATTACGCAAATCAGAGTTGCCGCTAAAACCCACTGCATCTGCAAGAAAAGCAAAAGAATTGATGAAATATAAAGCATTGTTTCGCCTAAATACCACCAATTTCAACAACAGCAGGAGCATATAAAGATTTCCGTGAGAATGAAGGAGAGTTAAAACTAGGGTAGGAAATTTTTTGGGAGATTTTACATGCCACAATCGACATGAGCACGAACACATTTCTAGGGCCCTTCTTTTCCAGGCGCTTTACTTTGTCATTCGTTCTTCATATGGGACATGTCGAGTCGGTTGTCAGTCAGTACTGGCATGGTGCGTCGCGTCTACAGTCACGTCAGTCATTAAGAGCACGTGCACAGTCACGAGTGTACACTCGGAGATTCAGGTTTTTTTTTTTTCCGGCAGTGTGTTGCCGGCAGTTCTGATTGGTGGCGGGTTTATGATGTTCATCGTTTCCGCGCAGGGAGCAGAGCTCCACTGTTCTGATTACGCACTGCAGCAGGTGATTTAACAGATGGGCCTTTTAAGTCAAAACTCGGAAAATAAAATAATATCACGCTCTGAAGACTGTTTGAGGAGGTGACTTCACTAAAACGTTGTTATTAAAGCACAAAACATTGTGTCTTAAAAATACTTTATTTAAAAATTTTCCTCTTCAGCTGGGAGGTTACCGGAGGTTTCCCCTTTTATGTCCCTCAACATCCATCCTACCCGGGCCCTTTGCTTAACTCCGCCCTTGTGCCAGAAGAACCATGTCGGTATTGTGCGCTCTATTTACGGTTTTAATCCAGGTTGCGTGCGCTCGATTATTCCTGATTTCCTTGTGCGTTTGATTTGCAGTCTCTCGTACCACTCACCCTACATTACAACGGAGAAGAGACCGATATGCAGACTTTCGGAGTAAAATCTGACAAACTTGGACAACAACAACGAAATAAATGGTTGTTTTTTTTTTAATTTTTGCTGATCAGTCTTGTTGCAAAAAAAAAAAAGTTACAAATAACTACAGCGTCGTCAATTACAATGTCGACAAAATGGAGTTAAACAATATTGCAAACAATCCGTGTTGCATCGGAGACAGCGTTGTGGCTCATCTTGTTTCTAGGGCGTAGGGCGTCGCTGGATGGCGGTGAGGGCGCGTTGCGACGATCGGTTTGTCGAATTTGGTTTTCCGCTTACGGGCCGATGTCCTTTCCGAAGCTTCGGAAACTACTGGTGAGCAAATAGGTGAGCGGCTCACAACACCAGTGCATTTTGTCACGTTGATTAATATATTCGTTAACTACATGTCCGATTTTGAATTCACTTTCTTAAAACGACCTCTGAGTGTAACGCTATGAATGTCCAAACTCTGGTTTTAATAATTGGTGTAGCGGTTGTTTCGTGATGCGGATACAATGGTTGCATTCGAGTGGATTCATAAACGCAGCTCCCTCGACCTCGTTTCTCTTCAACAAATAACACAAAGGGCTACAAAAAAAATCTGCTCTTTTCTCCAATTATTCAGCACAAGGATAAAACTGACAATTAGAGACTTTCTGCAAAACCTAACTATCTAATGAATAAATAATGGTCTATGTATGTGTGTGTGCGTGGATTAACGCTGCACCTCAATAACTACGCCAAGGTATATTGGGGCCACATAAGAATCTACGCCTCGGTTTTATTTTATTTTTTTTCATTTCTGCTTTTTTTTCTTCTTATTGGTGGAGCGAGCGAGCGAGCGACCAAATTGCAAAATGTTGGTCCGTTGGTTACACATTATTAGTCTGGGTGGAGCCCAAACGAAAGATCGGACTAGAATGAAATTTGGTACAACGTTTCATACCCTAATTAGTATTGCTGAGCCAAAATTTGCCGTATATCAAACAATTATTACTGTAGAAACTAGCGGAGTCGCTCGCTTCGCTCGCTCATTCCGCGTCGTCTCACTCCCCTTCCCTCCCCCCTCCGGTCTGCCCCCCCCCCCTCATTAAGTTGCCGTTCGGTCGGTAGATGGTATCGTATGTTCGTGCTGCTGGACGTTGCGTTCTGGGCGCAGCTACTATCTCAGCGGGCCTTGGCTGCTACTCTTATAATTTGCCGTTCCGTCGGTAGATGGCATCGTATGTCCTGCTTGTTGCTGCTGCTGGCTGCTGCTGGCTGCCTTGCGGATTTTGTGTAATTATATATATAGATTTTAAAATTTTCGAATTTATATCTAACACTCACCGTTGTAAATTTGGAGTCGTGAATAGTTAAGGAATTCCGACGAAGCATACACCATGCTAATGGTAGTCAAGTGAACTTTAAAAAACACGGCAAATTAAATTTTGGTTGCTTCTTTCTAGCTAATAATCTTTTTCGACGTAACTCAACGAAATAACATTTGATGCTTGCATTTAACCACTACAGTAACAAACGCAACCATAGAAACAAAAGGATTCCATAAACGACACACGTTAGTTTCATTTGAAAAAAGAATGCTTTGGAGATTATTCAATTCAACATGGCAACAAAAGTGGCGTCTACACTAGCGTTGGGAATCCCAAATATGAAACCTGAAATCGTCGTATCAAGGCCAAGCGGTATTATATAAAACGATATTGACATCAGACGAAACACGAAAGCACGAAACACGAAACAATAATATGCCCGCGCCTCTCAATTCCTGGTTGCCACGGTAACGTGAAGACTCGAAACCAAAACCGTGTTGCATCGCATGAAGGAATAGGCTTAATCTCGAACCTCTGTTGTAAGCTGCTACTAACGAAAGTAAATCGGAGATAAATATTCGGCCTAAACGCTAAAAATTAGGCTTAAAACCTAAAACTAGGTCTAAAAGCTAACACATTTTAAACCTAAATTGTGATGGTTATTTTTTTCAGATTATATAATGGAGATCGCTGTTGCAGTCATAGAGTTAGGAAATAATATATTATCTTGCATTGCGTGATAGAGGTATGCCAGCCGAACATTTTCGTTGGTGGCGGTGTCAAATCTTATACCAAAGCAGTATTGTGAACCTTTTGAATCTTCTGACTATTGTTAAAAACTATCGTACTTATGATTGTTTGGCTTGCAGTTAAACGCCTTGAGCTCGGTAGACGTGGGTATGAGAGACGGAGTAGTCCTGTTACATTCCCAGTTACCCCTAAAGATCTTTATCCAGTTCTGAGGAGCCTGGCCTTACAGGAGTGGCAAGAGTTCTGGGATTCTAGCGTAGTGGTGAGACGTTGTATGACATCCATCCCACAGTGTCTGTGCCCCGTACTCTGGATTGCCTCGTGAGAAGGGATGCCACGGTGCTGTCAAGATTACGGACTGGACACATCATGTTGAGGGCACATGCGTTCAGGTTGGGGTGGGCCACCACACCAACCTGTGCCTGCGGCACTGATACTGAAACCGTGTCTCACTTTTTGTTTGTATGTCACAGTTGGGCGGCTTATCGTGGGCCCTCCATGCAGAACTGGGACGCGGATCTGAAAGGGGTTCTTGGTGTACCCCCGCACATTTCTGGTACCACAGCTCTAAGGCAGGTTCTTCGGTTCTGTAAGATGACCGGGCGTTTTAATTAGAAGATTTTCAAAATGTAATTAGAAGGTATTCAAGATGAGTGTGCACGGGATATTGCCATGGTTATCTGGATTAGGTATAAGTTTAGAATTAAGTTATAGTAGAGTGTATGACTGCAGCACAGGTCCTGTAGGCTCTCAATAAATCTAATCTAATCTAATCTAAACGCCTTATTACGTGCTGTTTTATTTTTACTCGCGGCGATGGTCCACGTCTTCAGTGTTGGCTGCGAAAAGGAGGCTACAAAATATAACTAAACAAAAACTCAATGCTGGAGCAAACGAAAGCCTGTTAACGTAAACTTGACACCTAACATAAGCCTACGTTAAAAAAAAAGGCTAAAATAAGAAAAAATCCAGCAAAGAACAGCAGTACGTCACACCAAAAGGCAAACAGCCCAACAAAGCCCATCAAGTCTTGCACCCAGATTTTTAAGAATTATTAACAAATGTGGTATCGTCATTAAAATAAAAACTAAATATAAGTTTGAAATGAAGATCCGTTCGCTCCGCCTACAATAGGCCCAAAGCCTGTTTCCTAGTTAATCATAACTTATGTTTTAAGTTTTAAAACAAAGGACATCTGCCCCCAATAAAACTCCTATTTAGGGTCAAGAACAATTCATCTTCAGCATATTGTTACAAGGGAAACCTTCGCAACATTGATTGACTGATTGATTGATTTGATTTGATTTACCCAGAGAGCTTGGACCCGCAGTCATGCGCACCCTGCTAAAATTAATACACCAACAGACCAACACCATTACACATCATTACACCATTACATACTAATACCAGCAACATTGCAGTGCTTGGTAAACAATAATACAATTATTGGCGGCGCGAAGCGAGCGATGCATAGCCTATAACGGACACCGAATTGCAAAATGTTGGTTGGTTGGTCTGTTGGTTGGCTGCACTTTCGCAGTCTGGGTGGAGCCCAAACGAAAGGCTGGATTGAAATGAAATTTGGTACAGCGTTTGAAACCTGCAAAAGTATTGCTGAGTCAAAATTTCCCGTAAATCGAACAAGTATTGCGGAAGAAATTACAAATTGTCGAATTTGCTTCGAACACTCACAATTGTAAATTTGGAATCCTGAATAGGTATGGAATTCCGACGAAGCATACACCATGTTGGTGGTAATCAAATATACTTTAAAAAACATGGCAAATTAAATTTTGATTGCTTCCATCTAGTTAATATCCTATTTCGATGTAACTCAATAAAATCATAACATTTGTTTGTTGCATTTAACCACTGTAGGAAGAAACGCAACCATAAAATACAAGAGGATTCCATTAACGACACAAATTAGTTACATTTGAAAAAAGAATGCTTGGAGAAATTCACTTCATCATAGCGACGAAAGTGGCGTTTACACTAGCGATGGGAATCCCGAATATGAAACCTGAAATCGTCGTATCAAGGCGAAGCGGTACATATAAAACGAAAGTTTAGAGACAACGACGTGTTTTTACCACAGCACGAAACAATAATATGGTTGCCTCTCAAACCTTATAGATTTCTCGTTGCCATGGTAACGTGAAGGTCTCGAAACCAAAGCCGTGTTGCATGAATGATTAGGCCTAACTCTCGAACCCAGCTGTTGTAAGCTGCTACTTACAAAATTTATTCTGAGGTAAATATAAGGCCTAAACGCTAAAAATTAGGCCTAAAACCTAAAACTAGGCCTAAAAGCTAACACGTTTTTAACCTACAATTACGATGGTTATTTCTTTTAGATTATATAATAGAGATCGCTGCTGCAGTGCATGATAGAGGTGTGTGGCTCAACATTTTCGTTGGTGGCGGTGTCCCAGGTGCAATATTGTTAACCTTCTGAATCTTTAATTCAATATTTTGAATGTTCTGATAATTGTTAAAAACTATCGTACGGATGATTATTTGGATTGCAGTTAAAAGCCTCATTACTAATATTTTAATAATAGTTGTGCCCGAGCGCATGCTGGGGCCCCCGGGGGGGCCGGGGCCGGGGGCCCGCCCCCCCACACACACACCCGTTGCACCTCCTTCCTGCACTTCCATAGAGCGAATTCTGAATATCTCTGTCTTCCTTTTGCACCTCAGGTGTTTGGCCTTTGGTTTTAAATTTATCAAACCAAAGACCGAACATGTGAATGGCTCCCACCTATGCCCTCCCCCCCACAATTACTTTAATCCCCATTCCCCACACTCCTGCTCCCTCCCAGATACGCATACGTGTCTCCCCCCCCCCCCCACCCTCCCGCAAACGCCACCCTGTGACATTTCCCCTTTGGTGCAGCCCCGGAAAAGTCGCATGCGTATGCTTGGCTGAGGGCTGAAAAAAACCTATCACTGAGAAATCCAGCATTCAGTAAGCAAGTAATCCTATGTTTAAGTAAATCCTTTGAAACAATTCACCTCGGTACCGTGCATGGCGACATTGTTGCAAGCAACGATTGTTGCGCCCACTTAAAAACAATTCAACTCCTTTCTAGAAGTGAGCATTTAGGAATTAAATGTGCCTTTCCATCTTATCAGGCTGCCAATTTCGCCTCGAAATTAAGAACCTATCGTCGTTTGGTTTAAAGTTGTCTGGTTTAGTAGACACTGATTTTTTTTTTTTTTTTTAGCTCAAATGCGGACAACGTTACATTCCACGTGACTAAAACTTTTGGTCATTTTGGTGCCACAATAATACACCAAAATATGATCCAAATATCGGTGCGGCAGGTCTGGTAAGTGGCACCATCTTTTCGAAAACTTTGGAAAAAGTGTTACAACCCGAACTTGTAGTCCAAGGCCGTCAATAGACGGCAACATGGCAGGTTTGGTAAATGGCGCCATCTGTTCGAAGACGTTGGACAAGTGTCCCAATCAGAATTTGAAGGCGAATTCCGTCAACAGATGGCGCTACAGGGTGGGGTTCTTAATTGTACGACGGGATTGTGAGGCCACTCGTGCACTCGGCCGCTTGCTCCCTGTTATAGATGTAGATGTAGATCAAGACACACGCTAGTGTGTAGCCCGCCAAGATAAAATGATAACATCCAGTTAAAATATATGTGTGAGCATGGCGACCACTAGACACGTTGTGTCTTTACAGCAAAGGTAATTTGGCTGTCATCAGGTATGTGAGGATAAATAACAATGTGACAGAAAAGGCTGAAACTTGTTGGATCGGGACACTTTGGTCGCCTGACAACATAAAAGTCACTATTAACGACACAGCTTACCGTTTTCTTGTTGAAAAAACGACCTGAATAACATTGATATTTGCCTAATTACTACTGGTTACTAGTAATGCTGTTTTTTGTATCACGAAAATAAATTCTTCCACGCGGCGAATAAAACTGGGTCTTAGCTCATTTTACAGGTAATGCTCTGGAGATGTGCCTCTTCATATGGTCTCTTCTAATTGGTCAAGGGTTACGGACTTCTAAACGACCAAATTGATTGTTTAAACATTGTTTTAAACATTGTATTTATGCAACGATGCCAAACTGAACATTAATCCGTGCATTTGCAAGGAGATACTGCAATACTACGAAATAGTGATCATATGAAAAGAGGTGAGTACTGAGCTCAACATGTAATGAAATCCTACAAAAAAAAAAAAAAAAAAAAATGGATCAGAAAACTTGATTAGTGTTTCCATCTCATAATTACTAAGAAAAAATGGATTTCAGCAATTTGGACCAAAAACATCTGATATCTACCCTAAAACAAAACTTGTTAAGGATTCACGCCAAGCTTTTCGGCCGTGTGAAGTCGTGATATCAAACGCCAAGCTCTTTTGCCAAGTGAATCCCACCGACTAAGACTTCGTTAAATTAAATAATTGAAAATTGCGCAGTAAGCAATTTTCGTATATTTCATTTAACCTTCGAACTATTACTCGGTGGGAGATACCTTGGCAAAAGAGCTTGTTGTTTGATATCACGATATCACACGGCCGAAAAGCTTGGCGGGAGTCCTTAACAATTTTTGTTTTGGAGTAGATATGTATATTAGAGTTCGTTTGCGCACGAGAATTTCAGAAAATTGGATAGGAGGAGGAGGCTAACAATGTCAAAAAGTTACAATGCTGCAACATGTAACAATAGGGTAACAATAGGCAAAGCGCACAATATCGGCTTATAGCTCACACGAACAAGATGCAACGATGGTTGGGTGCCGGGAAATTAACATTGTCGTTGTTTGAGTTAGCTAGCTCGTTGAGGAGAACCAAAATTAAATGGTCTTGATTTTTCCCTAAATCTTCAAGTTTTAAACCGTAGGGTGCAAAGTCTTAAATTTTGAGGCCTATCAAAATTGGGCGGCCGACATGACTGAGTGACTTATTTACTTTTTCAATGCGGGCTTCGGGAAGCCAGTTGAATTGTTTCCGCGATTGTTGCCACGATACTGAAACAATCCAGAATCAACTATTCATCGAGATGACGCATGCTAAATCCAGAAATACGCTATGTGTTGCCATCAAATAATAATCATGGGACAAACCATCGGCGGAACGTAAACATAAGTATCCATTTCTAATGTTCCGTTTTTTCGGAAACAAAAGTCGTGGACAGTGGACACATAAAATGGAAGCGAAAAAAGCCAACAAATTAACTGAGCAAAAAACGGCTTCGCCGTTTAGAAAAAAAAGCATTAGAGCTCGTATCCCCATACTCACAATCCTGAAGGTACACGAATAAAAACGGATTAGAGTTCACTCGAACGTAACGAACTATAATTTGAACTCCAATTCGCAAAACGTAAACCCACAAATACACACAAAATAGACGCCATAAACAGCAAAACGCTACAAAATTAAAAGATAAAAATCCATACACAAAATGAACACAAATTATAGTTCAAATTATAGTTCGTTGCGTTCGAGTGAACTCTAATCAGTGTTTATTCGTGTACCTTCAGGTCTGTGAGTATGGGGACACGAGCTCTAATTTTTTTTCTAAACGGCGAAGCCGTTTTTTGCTCAGTTAATACGGATAACATTTTGCACAGCAGTTCCTGTAAACAATGTAAGAATTATTGCCAGCGGCAGCTCAAACAGCTCCGTGTTCTCTTGTTTTCTCTTTACCTGGTGTTCCGGTTAAGGTTAAGGTAGCATTAGTTAGGTTAGCATGGGCGCATATAGGTATGTAAACCTCTACAGCTCAGTACACAAATCAAGCAAACAGCGATGGCCATACGTGCTGTTTTATTTTTACTCGGCAGCGATGGTCCACATCTTTATGTGGGACTGTGGGCTGTGAAAAGAGGCTACAAATAACTAAACAGAGACTAAATGCTGGAGCAAACGAAAGCTTTTTAACATTTAAAAAAAAAGCTAAAATAAGAAAAAAGCCAGCAAGAGCAGCAGGACGTCACTCCAAAAGGCAAAGAGGCCAACTTAGCCCAGTGAGTATTGCATCCAGATTTTTAAGGAGCATTAACAAATGTGGTATCGTCATTAAAGTAAACAAGCGGCTACAGCGACTACCTAAGTTGCATCCGGTCTTCTGTTCAGTTCTACCACTACCAATAGTGAGGCACACTTCTCAATCACGCATTGCAACAGCTATCGCTATTACATAATATAAAAACAGTAACCATCAGAATTGCCCGTTACAAATGTGTTAGCTTTTAAGCTTATTTTACGTTTTAGGCATAATTGTCAGCGTTTAGGCCTAATTTACAACTTTAATTTTGTAAGTAGCAATTAACGGAGATTTGGATTATATACAGTAAGCCTATTCATTTTTGCGACACGGTATGCCTCCGCGCACACAGCTACAGTGTTACAACGTAATGCGCAACGTAGTCTATATAGATCAGTGGTAGTAGGGAAGGGACAGGAGAAACGCTGCAGCAGCAACTCATAGCAACTATTGACGTTGCCATTGTAACGTGATTTTAGACCTAATTTCATTTTTTAGGCCTAATTTATTTAACGGCAGTTTTAGTTTCGTAAGTAGCAGATAGGCCTAATGGAGAATTTGGTTCGATCGTAAGCCTATTCATTCATGCAACAATGCGACAAGACGCTTTTAAACGAAGCTAAAATGTTTTTGTTTTTACGGCTACGTTAACACAATTCTTTAGGATTTCAATTCGACGATGAAATGTTATTATTTAATTTAGTTACGTCGAAGAAGTCTATTAGCTATAAGGAGGCAACGATGTTTTAATTTACCATGTTATTTAACTAACTTTTGACACTGAATCGAACGTTGTAAACAGTGGTCTTCAATTTCTGGTACCGTTGCGAAGTTGAAAAAAGTGACGGACGGACGAAGTCGTTGCAATAGTCTTCTCAGGCGGTACGGCTGTACAGAAGACTAAAATTAAATATAAGTTTGAAATGACGATCTGTCTGCTCCGCCTACAATTTTAGCGCATCCCATGGCTCAAATCACTGAATGCACCGTTTTAAAAATTGGCATGCTCAAGCATCGTTCCCGGGCACAACGTTCCGGGGACCCGTTTTCCCGTTTGCCCGTTTGGCCGGAGCTCAGCTCTGAAAGCCTTCATCTGCGAATTAAATAGGCCATAGGATTGTTTCCATCTGCCAATCTCATTTTACCCATCAACAATCAATGGTTTGGTATGCAATTAAGTTTACAGACCCACTTTTCCTGGAACACTTAAGCCAATAGGAGTTGTGGTTTTGGATACTGAGCTGACTGAAAAAGGCGTAATTTTAACCAGTTACGAACCTCCCCCCCCCCCCCCATCCTTGCAACCTTGGACACTGGCTTACAAACGGTGATTTTTGTTGGCCTCAGGCACTGAATATGCGCATCCAGTGGCTGAACTCACAGGATGCACCGTTTAAAGAATGTGCATGCTGAACCATCTTTGCATGAAACAATTTTTCTGTGGGAAATAAATAAATAAGCTTTCGTAGAACAAAAGTTGAAACCTTTAGCATGGCTGATTTGGCATTTTCCTTTTCTGGGAGAGGAAAGAAATAAATCGGCGGCCTATGGCGGCCTAACAATGGCTCATTGTTTTGTTTTCACTCACAGAGCTTTGGCTGTAGACGACTACTTTGCACGATAACAATGATCAGCCTCGTGCTCAGCAGTGATTGTTGTTGTCCACTTTAAAACAATTCAGCTCAGCTCTGAAGGCCTTCATCTGCGAATTAAATAAGCCATTGCATCGTTTCCAGCTGCCAATTTCGAGGCCAGAAATTGACAACGTAGCTTAGTTTGATTTAAAACTATACGCATTTAGCTGAAACATGCACTGAGGGTACATGGACCTTCTCAAGTCGACTTGAGTTCAAGTCGATGTGAGTTCAGGGCGCTTTAAACTCAAATCGACTTGAGAAGGTCCATGTACCCCCGTCAAAGCGACGTCAAGTCGCCTTCACTTAATCCACCTCTTCACATCGATGTCATGTCAGATCTCAAAGCGATGTGAGAACCTCCATGTAACCGCTAGTGCGTTAACTCAAGTCGCCCTAGTTTTTTCTGAGCTCGCTTATTGGCTGGAAAGAAGACGCGACTACGTCACTGGAGGGGGATAAACTTGGCGCGCAACTCCTCTCAACACGGCGAAGCAAAACTGGGGACCTTGTACGCTGTGGACCGACGACGAGACAGCGATGTTCGACCGCTTCTTGTTCTGTTTTCGTGATAGTCATTTCTACTGTGTTGGTGGCTGGGTTTTAATGAGTTTCAGTGTTTACACAGTGTCAGTGGTTTTATACTGGTTGGTGTTCACGGCTGCTGCCTGTTTTTTTTCCCTCCGAGTTCAGTTACCAAGAAAAAAAAAAAACGTGGTTGTAGCTTGATACTTTGTCTGGAGGGGCAGAAATCTAGGGGAAAAAAGCTTGGTTTAAGGCCGATAGAAAAAAACAGCGGAAAAATCCGTAGAAAAAAATATTTGCTCCTGCAAGAACTTATTTCCCCAATATCTTTTTGTGTGTGGGTGGGAGGACGGGGGAGGGGGGGGGGAGACAACACAATCCCAATCCGGTATAAGATATCCACATTTTATGCAGGAAAATACAGAAGTAGTTTTGGGAAAAAAGTTTAAAGAATTTTGAGAAAAAAACTGATGTTTTCCCGAATTTTCTTTTAATTAGGAAAAGTCGTCCAAACTAAATTATTTAATTTTTTTTCTACTAATTCCCTCCCCGTTATAGAATTTGTAGAAAAAATGTATGATTTCCCAACTCTTCTCCCCCCCCCCCCCTCCCCCCAACTGGGGCTTTTACTCCAATCCCAATTTTGGAGGAAACTAGTGATTTCACGAATTTTTCTTAAATGATATTCTGGCATAATCGACCAAACTGAGGACGACCCTTTTCCCTATCACTTCCCAATTAAGAATTTGGGAGGAAATTGTGACTCGCGTTTCATTTAATTATTCCAAGAGTCCAGCAGCATTCAGCTAATTATTCCTTGAGCCAGCAGCATTCAGCAATGGTATACACATGGCCAGTCTTTTAGTTAGTATTTTGTGTAAATTTTCTACAATATCTTTTTTACGCTTTTTCCTCGTTACTTTTTTTCTGCAGCTTTTTACTGCGTGTTTTTTTTTTATCAGCTTTCTTTCTCTACCTTTTTACCGCGTTTTTTTTATCAGCGTTTTCCAGGTTTTTTCCCCCACGGCTCGTTTTTCCACACACGAACTTATCATTGTACATACGTCGACGACCCCCTCAAAAAAGATACTGCATATTTTCACAATTCCCTAAATGCCACACTTCGTGCCCTCCCCAACCACTATTTGTTGAGGTCCATACTCCTACACTGTGTAGGCCTATGAGTTTACGTGTTGTGTCATGAGTGCCTGCAGAATTACGCAGAAAGTCGCCATTTAAAAAAAAAAATTCACAATCTGGGGCTGGGGTATTGCCACACATGTACAAAAATAAAACAGTTTTTATTGGGGGGGGGGGGGTGTTAGATGTTAGGGTAGGAGAGCTGGCACTAAAACTCAAGGAACGGAATTTAGGGTATAGGAATGAATTCTAATTCTAATTACTCATTTCTGGCTTCGGTATGCAATTAAAATAAACTTTGTATTTTAAGAAATTTTTTTTATCGAATTATGTTAGTTTTAAGTATTTTTTTTATTTGATGGAGAAATAAAACGAATAAAACAATCACAACTCGCTGAAGAGCACACGACTGGATTTTAGGTTTTGAGCATGCGTGGATTCTAGCTCTACCTCGCTCTCAAGGCGAATTAAGACAGGTGCCATGTACGCGTAGGATGGGCGGAGTCGCGGTAACTTTATGTCCATGTATCCACTCCTCACTCAAAGCGACTTGAACTGAAGGCGATGTGAGTTCAATGCGCATTGACTTCACATTGCTTTAGCAAGTTCCATGTACCCCCAGTGATGGATTCTTTCACGATTATTTATTTGGAGCCATGGCCCTAAGCCGTACGCCCCATCTAACATTATACAACACATTATTCAAAACACTATACAAACCACTATACAGCATACACTTTCATGTCTACTTCTCTGCATCCACAATTCACGGCACTTCTCTCCAACCTCCGTTCTTTCACGAATATTTGCCGCACCCCTTGTAATAACCCAGTCATCACTCAGGCATCACCACATGGTCATCACATTATTAGTCGTCACCTCCACACCACACTAGCACCGCAGCACCATGGCACCGTGTAGTTGTAACACTGATTGGGGTTGGCCCACCTTCTCTCTCCCATTTAGGGAAAGTTCCAGTAGGCCACTGTATTCATCACTGCCTCTACCACCTTTCTCTCATCATCCATTCTCTTCACTGCTCCAAAATAGCACCGATCCGCATCACATTACAGCAGCATAAGGCAGGCAGAGGCAGGCAGAAAAGGGACAGGAGAATAGACAGTAGTACATGCTCCCTCATATGCTAATCCCCGCTTTACGACAAAAAGCCGCTATCGCCCGCAATTTTACTAAGGGGACCCTACCACTCGTGTGTGACAACAGCGCTTGCACTGTACCTAACTCACTAACCCAGGCCGCCAACAAATGTCGCCACCTAACATGCTTCCGGCACTGTAGGAGCAAATGCTCTGGTGTTTCATCCACCTGACACACAGAGCACGTCGGCGACTCAACCCAGCCATATCGAAATTGATGTGCACGCAGCAAGGTGTGATCTACCCTCAGCCTGGAAAGCATCTTCGCATCCTGGAAACATAATTTGTCCATGATCGTCTTTGTAGCGCAACATGGGTGCAAAGCATGAAAACCTCTGGCCGTATCAGCTACATCCCAGCCCTGCTGCCATTGCAACAGAGACCACCGCCTAACCAATGCTCGGCGCATCTGCACAGAGAGCACGGGTGTGACACTCGGACACTCCTCAGTCGCTGCTTCCCGCGCAAGCCCATCTGCCACAACATTTCCTTGAATTCCACTGTGTCCCTTCACCCACTGGAACTCAACTCTGCTAACCCGTTTGCAACCCAAAATTTCCACAACACCGTATAAATCAAGGGATCACTCACATCCAGATTCTCACATGCTCTACGCAAAAGCCTATAGCAAGCCAGGGAATCTGTGCACAGCATGATGGAGGGCAGCTCTAAATCCACAGCAACATCCAACGCCACCGAGATGGCAAGCAGCTCACAGAGCATGCTCGACGTGACTGGCTTCACTTGCCTTCTCAGTGACACCTTCAACGCCGGGACAAAAATACCCAGTCCCCCAGACAACATCTCATTACAAAACGAAGCATCACAATAAATTGCACAGTCTGCATTATTTGGTTCATAAATCTGAATCACTTCTGGGCACCAAGTCCAGGGGCTCAGTGTTCTTGCTCTGGCCACAGGGATACAGTGTCCTTGCCCTGTCCAGTCAGCCACTTGCTTGAGAAGACTGATTCCTGCTCCCGCTTCTCCTAGGATGCTCCTGGCTCGCTCATTCAATCTGCTGTAGTCCTCTAAGATACGACCTACTGGGTCAAGCTGCCCACGGCTCAGATTGCGCATGCACAATACCACAAGAAGTTCCCTGGCTCTAACCTCTATCGGTGGCTCACAGCACTCCACCCACAGTGCTTGAACCGGGGTAGAAGCAACACAGCCCGATACAATGCGCAGGCAAGCATTCACTGCCACTTGTAGCACTTTCAAATGTCGCTTTGCGCCAGCTAGGAATGGCAGATGATAGTCCATAACTGACCTGAGAAATGTCCTACACACTGCAAGTAGTGCTCCTCTCGTAGCACTCCGGCCCGCACACAGTGCCCGCAGCACCGCTGTTCGGGCCAATATCTTTTCTTTCACTTTTCCAGCATTCAGCGACCAGTCTAGCGCTGCATCCAGTACTACTCCCAAATATTTAACACTTGGTTTTGGACTAACCACTTGATTCCCTACACGCAACCGCACTTGATCAAGTGCTACCGTTGCGAAACGTGCAAACACCACCACCTCAGTTTTCGCCGGGGCAAGAAGTAAACCCCGTTCAGCAAGGGAGTGCTGAACACAATCCAGGGTGCTCTGCGCCCTTTCAACCATTAGATCTAGCCTGTCACCTACAAACCACACCGCAACATCATCTGCATAGCAAACAATGTTCGCCATGGCAGAGATGTCAACCAAGACATCGTTGATGGCAATTGCGAAAAGTGTTGGACTCCAACAACTCCCTTGGGGGAGTCCCCTGTCTGTAGTTGCAGCCTCCGACCAGCTGCCATTTACTCTTACCGCGAAAGTCCTCATGCTTAAAAGGGCCACTATAGTGTTAATCAGTTCCTGACTGACTCCCATGCTCACCAGTGAAGCGCGGACCCAGGCCATGTACACAGTATCATAGGCCGCCTTGATGTCAAGAAAGACCGCCAAGACTACCTTGCCCTGTGCCCATGCCTCTCGAATGCTGGAAAGTAAAAACAGAACAGCGTCTTGTGCACTGCGGCCTGGGCGGTACCCAAACTGCACTCCCGCTAAGCACTCATAGTATTCCACATGCCAACACAAGCGCCGGATCACCATACGCTCATACACCTTTCGGATACATGATAACAGGGCTATTGGCCGGTAATTTGCAATTTCAGACCTGTTACTCCCTGGTTTATGCACCGGGACTAAGATTGTGAAGAGCCAGGCCGGAGGAACTGGTGACCCATCGAGAATCTGCTGCAACAAAGCTAGTAAGGACCGCTGCTTTTCATTCGGCATGCGCCTAATGGTGTCATAACCAACCCCATCTATGCCTACTGCACTAGAATCTCTACACTTAGCTAGGGACGCCTTAAATTCAAAGAAGTCCCAAGGCAAGCCACCTGTTTGAGACATCATACATGGAATTGGTGCTGGCGGGGACGACCCTGCAGCAAGGCTGTAAACACTCGCAAACCGAGCATTGAAAGCATCAGCCATTTCCTCTTTGCGCAGCACCTCACGATTGTCAATAGACGCCGTCGCGCTGTAAACCCACTCTTGTACAACTTTACTCCTACTCCGACCTAACGCCTTCCAGGCCTGCTGCAGCGAATTTGCTTTAGCCACTTCCTTGAACAACCGCTCACCATACAATGCCTTTTCCTGTTTCAGAATATAGTGAGTCTCTGCAGACACTCCCTGGTACACAAACCATAGTTCCTCACTCGGTGCTCTGCTCCATTGCCGATAAAACCGCCTTCTATCCCTTACTGCAATGGTACACCTATTCGTCCACCATGGCGGACTATTTGACCGAGCTGCTGGAGAGCGCACCGCACGGTTTGTTGTGCAGGCACCTACCCAGTCTCCAAAAATGCCATTAGAAACAACTGGACGCGACCGGCTCGGACCCGCATCACCCTGGACACTCCTGAACCCTGGTCCACCGCTCTTACGTGGACACAGGGCAACAGGGAAGTGGTCACTGCCACGTAAATCGTCGGAAACCGCAAATGTGTAGGCTGCAGCCACACTACGTGAACAAACAAAAAAATCCAAAACAGACTCTTGAACGCCAGTCCGCTGCCATCGAACAAATGTAGGAGTTCCATCCTGCATAATTTCTAAATTTTGTGCGGCAATAGCGCTCGCAAGCCGACGACCCCGAGCATCAATTTGCAATGATCCCCAATCGTAGTGGTGACTGTTAAAGTCACCACCAATAATGACTGGTGTTGCAAACTGATCTATCCACTGGGACCACTCACCCACAGATGGGTTACCAGTGGCATGGACAAATACCATCGTTACCCACTGCCCCGCTATAAATACCCGAATCGCTACTGCATCTATACCTCTGACCTGCATTGTGACAGAAACAGAATGATATGGGACTGACCACTTAATGAACACCCCAACCTTAATCCCCGAGAATACAAAGTCGGCCTTCCAAGCTGAGGCATCAAACGCTTGCATATTATTTGCTTCCTGTACACTCAAAACATCTGCATAGTGCAGAAGCTGCTCAACTTCATTTAATTTTTGCTGAACACCACGAGCATTCCACGAAACTACTTTATAAAATGCTAATAACGAGAAATGAGTATAAGGGCCTTAACAAAACTCCACCCCTATCTCCTGTCCCCCTTCAGACTCACTACAACTCAAAATACTCATGCTGTTGTAAATCTGCGACATGCAGACCCTATTCGGAAGTGGATCCCCGCTTTCAACTGAGTTGATTGCATTTGCACAAACTTCTACTTCTTGCGCTTCCTCTGCCACATCTCCTGCTATCTCACGTTCGTTTAAATCCACACTTATATCCTCCATGCCTCCTCTGCCTTCTTCATCCACTTGATCTGCTGCAGAACTCGTATCTTGCATTTCACATCCTTGCATGGGTGTTGACACCGCCGACTCGTTACTTTTTTTCCGTTTGCGTTTTCTCTTCGGTTGGGGAGTAAGCCATGGTCCGTCACTTTCATCACCTCGGTCTTCATGTTGTGACGACTTTTCGGATTGTCCCTCTCTCCTCCTTGCCACATTCGGAATACTACTTTCTCTCGTCTCCTTCACATGTTTTTGCTGAACCGCAACCGTATCCAACACCGCGGTGAGACAAGGTGCGCTGGTACTCATGGTCGGCAGCCCCAGCGTTGCATGAGTCTCACTGCCACTGCTTCTTTGCTGTTGCTGCTGTCGTTGTTGCTGCTGCTTCTGTTGTTGCGGTTGCCGCTGGGGTTGTTGCTGCATGTGCTGCTTGTCACGCGATACTGCACCAAATCTGTCTTGAAACTGCCCAGATTTGCCACCCAGCTGTGACTGTGACATTAGCTGCACAAATTTGGCCCGTGCAATAGCCTGAAGATGGGGGCATAGGCGCCGCGGATCATACCACGCATTGCACGTGTCACACAACTGACTCGCGCACGCTCGACGATAATGTCCACGCATTGAACAACGTAAACATTGTGGCGCCCGATCCTTCACAAGAATAAGTGTGGAGATACCCTTGATCGTTACCACATCTGGTACGTCTTCAATAGTTATCCCCTCTCGCAGCCGTAAAGTGACGTGCCTTACTGTTGTTTCACATACTGCATTGCCTCGCATATGTAGCTTCTCAAAGGCGTGGCTTTCAAGGGTCGCTATACGCGCTAGACCCGCAGCTACCTCTTGCGGCGTAATTCCCCTTGGTAACCAGTGGAGCTTAGCCTGGACAGTCTGTTCATGAAGGTCGAATATCTCCACCGCATGTCCATTAATATTCAGATGTGCTTTCAGTAGTCTCTGTTTGGCTGCTCTGGTTTGTACTTCAACCTCGAAGGCATTGCCAATCCTGAGTGGACCCACAGCAACAATCTCGTTTGTCCCCACTATTTCTTCCACAGCAAGATACATTTGGGTGATAGAATAGGGCCTGCCTGCTGGAGCACAGACCATCACTACCGACTTTGGCATCCACACATTTGAAAGGCCGCCTCCGTACAGTTTTTTCAAGAACTGCAGGTTCTTTGAACGCCCTTGACAACTCAAGTTCTCTTCACCACTCACATTGTCCTCTGCTTCCACATCACTCTCACCCCAAATCATCCGTGGTTTTCCTGCAACAGCAGTGCTAAAAAGCTTGACCGCCTGCACTGCCGCCTCTCTATCACTTGCCTTGCCTTGGTTACTTGCTTTGACTCCTTGCTGTTCCACCACTTTTATTACCGAAGTTGATGCAGTCGCCACCACTGCTGACCCTACTACTGTTTGTCCGCCATCCTGTTTTGCTGGCTTAACCCTTGTCATAGTATCTACTCCATGCTCTCTCACACTCCTCTCACTGATGCCACGTTTTTCCGCTTCTCGCATCACCTGTACGAACACTTCATCCGAAACAACTCCAAAGTTAATTTCGCTGTCCGTTAATACCTTTCTCTTTCTTAACTCATAGAGGAGCTCATCGACATCAGCTGCCATTTTTGTCTTTCACCACTTTCATTCTTTCATTTTACCCATCAACAATCAACGGTTTGGACGATAGTTTTCAATTCTTAGCACATGCACCAGGAATTGTTAGGCACCGCAGCAAAGACCTTACACCTGCACGAAGCGATTAAAGTGATTGTCCGGCGGTTTTACTCTTTTCTTAGCTCTTTTCTAATCAGCTGAGCCGGGACCAGAGTTGTGATGTAGATGCATGTCAAAAAAACGGGTCTCTGTTTGGGCCCGATGGATATGGATGTCATTAAATGATGGTAATGTTGAAGAAGAGGAGCGGAGCATATATACGAAGATATTAGTTCAATCGATGAGCTGGTAACTTTTAGCAGATTTAATGCGTAAGAATTTTTCCAAATTACCCCCCTGCCTCGCTCGCGCTACCGCGCTCGAGCGGCTAAGCGTATCTACTTATATAATACCCAACCTCAGGAATTAATCAGCAAGAGCAGCAGCAACCGACAATTAAAAGTAACGTTTTTTTCATGGCTACAATTTAAAGTAACGTTGTTTTTCATTCTTCGTGCATGGCTACAATTTAAAGTAACGTTTTCTTCGTGCGCATGCTATGTCTTTACTTAACAATTCTTGGAGCACGTGTTATGTATTACGAACTTTCGCCCGAACAGTTGATTGTTGGTGTGTTGAGTTGTGTTGAGTTGTGTTGAGTTGTGCTGCGTTGTGCGGCAGTTGGTAGTTAGTTTGTATTTAGTTTGTAATTCGCAGATGGTAAGGGTAAGGCTACGGGCCACGGCTCTTAATAAATAATCGAAAGAATCTGTGTTTCCGCTAAATGAACACTGTTTTAAAACAAACTGAGCTACGTTTTTAATTTCGAGGCCATTGGCAGCTATTAACGATAGAATGGGCTATTTATTTCGTGGATGCAGGCTTTCAGAGCTGAGCGGAATTGTTTCAAAGTATAGCAACAATTATTACCCCAATGTGCCCTCTTCTGTTGTTAAAGATAACACACATGAATTGTTTCAAAGTTGACGGAAAGTCACAGAGATTAACATACAGCAGGTGCTTGCATACTGATTGCTGACTAACTCAGTGATAGCATTTTTTAAAGGATTCAGTAAAACACAGGTATGCATCTTTTTGGGGGCTGCGCAAAAATTTCCACGAAATGTCCTGTTAACATTTAGTTGCATGAATTAATTTCAGAAACTTTTTTTAAGGATTGTATGGGTCAGTAGTGGAATTGGAACCATCATTCGCTTTGTTTGAACACGAGGGGTGGGGAAGGGGGATGAGAAGGGGAGATCACAATAAGTGCTTACTGAATGTGCGCATCAAGCAGAAGGGGAAATACGGGAAGGTGTCGGGGGGGGGGGATGAGTGTTTTTTGGGGGTTAATACATTTCTAACCGATCACCAGGGGGGCTGGGGAGAAAAGCAGGGATGTGTACAGACCCGCCACACTGCTTGAAGGTGATCGGGGGGGGGGGCTGAGAGAGAGCGAGGGTGTGCAGATTGGGGGAGGGGGGAGAAATTGAAAAAAAACCACGATGCGCCTGAGGAAGTGCAACGTGCAGTGGGGTGTGGGGTGGCAGGGTGTTCGGGGGGAGGGGAGGGGGCAGAACAAATACCGAGGGTGCCGGAGGAAGGGCCGGGCGGTATACAAACTCTACACTGCCGGAGGGCACGCAATGGATTACGGAGGCAGTTGGGGGGACCAACGACAGGGTTGGGGAGTGGGAGTTGGGCGGGGGGAGGAGTCAGAAACTGAAAGCACCAGTTACTTTTCTAACACGACGAAACACCGGGAGAAGCTAATTCCAGGAAATTCAATCACCGTGCAGCATGCACGGGTCCAGCTAGTAACATCAGAAACCGCAACCAAAAACTTGTCCAGCCAGATATAATTTCCATTCGCTAATGTTCTGACCGAAATCAGGTATTCTAGTTTACGACCGGCTACCACAATGCAGGACACGCAACGCTTTTCCAGCGATGAAAACACACCAGAAAAAAAAAAGAATTTGCACGTTTTATTAACAATCTAAATGAAAATAAACTGTAACACATGCAGGAATCTCTGGAGAGTCTGAGATACTATTTTGTTGGTATGCAGTTGTGTTTAATGGTTGGTGGAAGTAGTTGTTAGGTTAGCTTTAGTTTTACGCCGCCCGTGCACTGACCGACTTGGCCGCACGGCCAAGTTGCTCAGTGCGCGGGCGGCCTTAGTGTTACATTAGAGATGAGCGAATGAGTACGCTCAGTAGGCTGATGTAGTGTAAGTAAATAAATAAAACAAACCCTGATTGTTATCAAACGGTAAGAATTGTCATCTTTATAGTCCGGTGCAATTAGATCATTTTTTGACAAAGTTTGGAAAAAATTTCCATAAAGATGAAACTTGGCAGATATCTCCAGAAATACTACCCGAGTAACATACTAAAAGTCCCTTAAAATCCCACTGGAGCTTTCGCCGCCATTTTGAAAAATGGCCACCGCCGGCTATCAAATTGTATATTTTCTTAAATATCACTCCTACCAAAAATTGTATACAGAAATAAATTAAAGATAACAAAGATCTCTACAAGAAAGGTCCCTATGATATTTTCGTTAAAACCAACCGGATTTTGCAATCTACTAGTTTACTGAAAACATGTGATGAATTTTGAAGAAATGGCAACCGCCGGCATCCAAATTGTGTGTATTTTCTTAAATATCGCACAAACTATTACTACTGCCGAAAATTTTATAGGGACCCAAATTAAAGATAACAAAAATGTCTACAAGAACTGTACTTATGTTTTCGTTAAAACCAACCGTTTTTTTTTTTTGCCATCTACTGGTTTACTGAAAACATGCTGAATTTTGAAGAAATGGCCTCCGCCGGCTACCAAATTGCATATTTAGTGGATGGGGGGGGGGGAGGGGGCTGAAAAAAGTTTTAAATCGGGCAACCGATTTGCCCCTTTGGTTTCAGTTAGTACACACCGTTCTACCGTATTTGGCTGTAACTCTTTAACCGTCAACAAATAAAATGAATAATGTGAAGCACAAACGTTCATCACACAAAAGTGATATACATATTTAACGTAAAAGCAACCCTTGAACTACAAAATCGTATTTAAAGTATTTTGCGTGAAACCTCCTTTTTTTTCAATTGGTTGTTATAGGGATTTTCGTGTTCAAAGTGCTGTTGCGAGCCCTCTAATAGCTCGAAGTGAACACGCTTAGGATTTTCTGAAAGATGGAGATCTATTCTTTACATCAATCCTAACAAAAATTTTTTTACTATAGATAGGGACCGTCCTACGCCCATTTAAAGGTGAAGAGGTAATGGCGTAGCGACGACAGCGTATGGTGATTTTCGAGTTCGAAGTGCTCTTGTAAACCATCTAATAGCTCGAAATGAATATGCTTACGATTTTATGAAAGGTAGAGATCTACTCTTTCCACCAATCTTAACTCAAATTGTTTAGGTTAGATAGGGACCGTCCTACGCGTATTTTAAGGTAAGCTGTAATTGGTAGGGGCTAGTTTCAATTTCAAAGTGCCATTGTAATGGTCATATTTGTATTTGTATCTATGCTAAACAATTTCGGTTAGGATTGGTGGAAAGAATAGATCCCAACCATTTGGAAAGTCCTTAGCATTTTCTTTTTGGACTATTAGAGGGCTCGCAAAGCAATTTGAATTCGAAATTCACCATACACTTTCGCCGCTACGGCATTACCTCTTCACCTTTAAATGGGCGTAGGACGATCCATATCTAAGCTAAACAATTTCGATTAGGATTGAAGGAAAGAATAGATCCCTATCTTTCAAAAAATTTTAAGCATGTCCATTTCGGGCTATTAGAAGGCTCACAAGAACACGTCGAACACGAAAATCAGTATAATCTACCCAAAACCAAAACTGGTAGAAAAACCTGCCAAGTTTCCAAAAACGATCGGCCTTTGAAGGTAGTGATATCATTCAACCAGGGAAAGGCCGCCAAGGTCAATCCTATTAGCCAAGTTAATCGCACCGACTAGTAGTTCGAAAGTTAAATGAAAACTTGAAGATTGCTACTCCCTGTAGCAATCTTCAAGTTTTCATTTAACGTCCAAAGTATTATTGGGTGCGATTAACTTGGCTAATAGGATTGACCTTGGCGGCCTTTCCCTGGTTGAATGATATCACTACCTTCAAAGGCCGATCGTTTTTGGAAACTTGGCGGGTTTTTCTACCAGTTTTGGTTTTGGGTGCATATCACAAATTTCATAGGACTGTGAACGTACATAAGGTTACACCGTCTTATCTTCATGTGTACCTTTTTTATAGAGGAATTTCATTTCTATAAATTTTCCCATTTATAATCTTCAATCCCATTTTTGCACACACTAGCTAACAATCGTTGATTTCGTTCGCTTCGCTCACTCACTCAGCGCATCCCGTTCAGTTGTTTTGTTTCCCTGCATCTTCCCCTAAATTTTTCCCGATTTCGTCGACATTTAGTCATGCAAAAACCCCCGATGGTCGCTGTTACTAAAACAGCAGACGGCGAATCATTTTATTTTTGGGTTATTAACAAAAACCCCGTTAGCTCGTCGTTGCTCGTATTGTTGCGTAACCATCATGTAACGTGCATCCCTTTATTCTTACGCAATCCACGGAAACGTTAATGTTGTTCGACCAGGCTTTTACACTTAATCTATAAGGACCAGTGTTGATTGTTCAAGCCATTGTTGCTCGAAATCTTTGGTTGCAACTTGGAAAAGAAACGAAATTTAATTTCCCTGGTGGCGAATTTCAAAACCCTCCCACGCATTTGTCCTGACCCCTACAACCCCCAAACCAACAAAAGGACCATCCTCAGATCACCATGCATCTGTGTGCAAAAGTTCAGGTACGTAGGCCTTCTCAATTTTGCGCTAGGCATGAGCAAAAAGTCTATGGGATTTAACATGGGAAAAATCTTATTAGCTAGACAGTAACATAAAAACAACGTTATTGACGCATCTTTTTCTCTATGATTGGTGGACACTCATTTTTTAAATTTTAGTTTTTCTAAATCTCTGATCCTTCCCCTTACATTTTCCACAATTTGAAACATTTCTGTCGCATTGGGATTTATTCTCAACATGCCAAAATATGCTTTCAGTTGCTTACAGTTAACAGACACATATCTGCTAGTGAGCCGCCAAAGTTCAAAGGGTTTACCGAGCGTTAACCACTCCTGGTCATCTGCCCGAAGCCCTAAGGCCCTATGTCTGCAACAGCCGGATTCCCAGGCGGTCACCCACCCAAGTATCAATCCAGCCCAATGCTGCTGCTTAACTTCGGGGATCTAACGAGAACCGGTGTTTCCAGCACTGCAAGGCCGCAGACAGTGAGCTGCCTTTTTATCATTAACAATCAATTTTTAACAATCAGATGTCTATACAATGGGATGATCTACTGTTACTTGGCGGCGACACACTAGGGTGTGTCTAGACAACCAATTGAAAAAAAAAACGTTTTTGCGCAAATTAAGGGTGATATACTTTAAAAACGATTTTGGGGTTCAAGGGTTGCATTTACGTAAAATATGTATATCACTTTTGTGTGATGAACGTTTTTGCTTCACAAAATGCTTTTGATTTGTTAACGGTTAAAAAGTTACATCCCCCCAAAAAAGTTGTTTGAAAACTTGAGGGCATGAAAAATTGTGACCCAGGATTTTTAGACTCCTGTACCCATGTACTAACTGAAACCAAATGGACAAATTGGTTGCCGGATGTGACACTATTTTCAGCCACTCCACCCCACGAAATGGCAGCCGGCAGAAGCCATTTCTTCAAAATTCATCACGTTTTCAGTAAACCAGTAGATTGCAAAAAAAGGTTGGTTTTAACGAAAACATCATTGGGACCTTTCTTGTAGAGATTTTTGTTATTTTTAATTTATTTCTCTATAAAATTTTCGGTAGGAGTGATAGTTCGTGCGATATTTAAGAAAACATACAATTTGGTGGCCGGCGGCGAAAGCTCCAGTGGGATTTTAGGGGGATTTTAATATGTTACTCGGGTAGTATTTCTGGACATATCTGCCAAGTTTCATCTTTATGCGAATTGTTTCCGACCTAAAGTGCTAAGTGCACCGGATTATTTAAAGGTATTATTCGTGTATAAGCTCCGCACGTTATCTTCAACAGTTCCTAAATTACGTGTAATGTAAACCCAATTTTATGCATGGATATTATCGGGAGTATCATTTTTTTTATGGTACTACTGATAGTATAGCGTAATGCTCCGGAGATCTTTGAGATATTTCTTCAATCTCCCCCCTCCCAAACCCTCCCCCCCCCACCCACGAAAAAAAAGCGCGTTAAATCTAGAGACCGATTCCATTTTTAACGAATGTTGGACTTTTAAGGGCATGTATTTTTAGTGACGCGCCAAATTACTCCAATAGAGTGAACCTAGGTATACAGCTAGTGAATTGTAAAGGCTATTGTGAAATAGGGGATGGACAGCTGGGAATTGGCCAGGCCTTTTTGTTACAGTTTATAAATCTAAGAATGAAAGGCAAAGACGTTTTCTCGTCCAGGAATTCGAGCACCGGACCTGTCCTCCTTCCAGTCAGGATATGCTGATCCCCACCGTACTGGAGACACTTCCAGTTTCTCGAATGCACGATGGCTTGGAGGTCACAACACTATGCCTAAATGGAAGGTGGAAAGCTTCTTAATGTTGTTTTTATTTCAATATTTTGGATAAATTTTACTTGTTTGGCTATTGGGGCATTCAGTGCCGTAATTACCGGTTGGGGTGGTGCATACGGTGCATGGCACTCGGGCCCAGGATGAAGGGAACCCAAAATGCATGAGGCAGGGTGGACCTCAGATATGTCAAAATCACGATGACCCCAAAATCGTTTGGTCGGGATGGGGGCAACTTTGATCCCAGAATTGTTATAGTCATTTGAAGAGGGTCCCAACATTTCCTCCTAGCATCTTTCCTTGGAAAAGGCTAGTTGTGCCACTGGGGGCATTTACACATTTCTAGACACTCCTATCTCACACGGGAAACCTCCGATCATGTCAGGGGGCAATATAATATCTAGAAGAGGCTAGAACAGATCCCACAGATGATGAAGGGAGCGCCCAGGAATTTTGTTTGGAAACGAAGTGGGTAATAGGCCATTGAAAAATTCTAATTATTAAATGAGGTCCTAGAATTTAGCTAAGAGTTCTAGGAAGGGGGTAAGGGTTCCTTTGTCATTCTTAGAGCCCTGTTAGAAATTCATTTTCAGCCGTTTTAAGTGCCTTTGAAACAGAGAAAAAGCTAAGTTTCAGATTATTTTCAATTGTAGTAAATGCCACAACTTGTCTACACTTACGAAATTTTACTGTTAACTTTTGGGGTGGGGAGCATATTCTCCCTTCCCCCACTTCCGTTCCCCACTTTTCCCCGAGTGCGCCACTGACGTGGTGGTGTCTCGTACTACACTAACCAATTAGTGTAGGCTTGCTAATCAAACTAGCTGCCTAAACGAAAAGAATTTGTTAGCATACAAAATAAGTTTAACGTCACTCTTACCTTTAGAGGAGGAAGATGGTCTGCAGAATTTCTCTTCTTCCTGGACCAAAAAGATAAAATTAATTAATTGCCAGGATACGTTTGCGTAACGAGCTTGCAACGTCATCTCGCAGGTAGCTCGAACAAATATTGGACTTTTGACTTTTTTCTCTACTCACGCACACGGCGGCGGCGGAATTGAATTAAATTTATTTAAGGGCCCCACGCCGCACGCCCTGCAAGAAAGATTACATGCCGTAAATGCCACAACGCTACCTTACAAGACCATAAAGCCAAAGTACCTCAGACAAAACCACTCATGCCACACTCAACGCAAGTCTATTCACGGCGGCGGAAAGGAATGGAATTTTATTACAGGGGGCCCCGGCCCGAAGCCACATCCCCCTCCTAAAATCCACTACAGCTATATTTACATTGCCATCAGTTCCATAAAATACTGAACATTCCCATGGAGTGCTGAAGAGACTCATGGAGCACGAATAAAGACAAAAAAAGCCACATCCGCTTGGCTACATCCACTAGAATGAAG